>JAAIIK010000101.1:1803732-1814975 GCA_014706435.1 Silurus glanis
TTGACGTGATAAAGCTCAAGCCCTCTGTATAGAGATTACCACTAGGGGGCAACATAAGCTCAACCCTCTCACCACATCATGACCAAGTCAATATTTTATTTTATCTTGTGCAAAGGATAGGAGGAAAAGAAGTTCAGAAAGATCACCATTGTATCTGGAAAATGACTGACCTGTGTGCTCCTGCCTTTGTCTGTCCATCCTGTCCAGGCTGTCCAGCAGGCCATCAATCTGAACTTTTATCATCGTCAACTCGCGCTTTATGGTCTGCAGCTCCTCCATTTTCACTGCACAGGCACATTGAGATAGAGACAGTGAGATAGAGAATTCCCACTTTAAACAAAAGGTTAGAAAAAAAGTAAAACCCAGCCATAAAACTGAGCTTTTTTTTGTGAAATAACGAGCAGTTCGAGCCGAGGCAGATGATATCGCTTGATCTGTAACGACTTCTTCAATGAATTGCACACACAAAACACTCGAAAAAAAAAAACTATTTCGTTCCCTTATAAAATCCCAGGCCATCATTCTGTGCCTCAGTGTTTCAGTGACCATGGAATGCACAATGAGAAATATCAGATGACCAATCAGCTTTGAGAATGAACGATAAAAGGGGTAAATGAGACACTAGGATTAAAAATGAAATCGACATGAAATTACAAAGCGATTCACTGAACAAGCCGACATTTGGACCCTGGAGCTGAAGCACGGAGGTGACCCGAGAACTGCTGCGGTGCTAATAGCATGTTCCAAACACTCTCTTATTCTTTCTGCTCTGTTAATTTGGTGTAATGGCATGCACTGATAGCGCCGTCTCCATTAAAAGACAAAAGGCTACAGAGAAGAGGCTTTTAATAAAATAGCAACTTAAGCCTCTCCCGAGACCAGCTGATTATTCAACTGAAATCCAACATGCAGAAAACAAGCCATACATTAAAGCATTATACTTACAGCACAGTCAAATGCAAAAGTTTGTGCCCCCCTCCCCTATAGTTTTGAAATGTCCATTAAGTCAGTAAGAACATTTATCCTGGTTTTACAAAAAAAAAAAAAAAAATTTTTTAGAAGAGTTGTTTGGTCTCCAGACCTGATTGGAAGAAGAAAGTTATTTATAAATGTAATATATTACAATTATTTAATTTAAAAATGTTCATGTAAGTAAAAACATTTCCAGGGTTCTATATAAAATCTTTGAGGTTCTCAATAAGCTTTTTTGATTAAATCCAAGGTTTCCTAAACTAAGGTATAAGGGGGCAAATACGGCCCTCCCCCACATTTAGAAAAGCCTTCTGAACAATGCAAGAGACATATTTTGAAAATACCATTTTTAGATATAAGTTTCACTCGTATCAAATCTGTATTTCATAATTAAGGAGGAATTAATAGGAAAAAATGTCGTAAAGAAAAATAATAAAATTCTGGTAAGAAGTTTTACATCAGGCCTTTCTAACTTTTTGGTACAATGCCTGGGCAGACCATTGCGTGATAGATACAACTCCAAATGATTGCTTGGTCTCTAAATACAGAACTTAATTCTGGTCATCGTCTTGTTGTATGGTGAAGTCGGTTCCAATGAGCTGCCATCTAGACAGAATTGCATGGTGATGAAGTATGGAATGGTAGCCATGTTGGTTCATATTCCTTTCACCCGTAATAAGTCTTCACCTTCCCTGCTGTAAAATATCCCCAAACTATTAAGCTTTCACCTCCATGTGTGACTGTGGGGGTGAGGCAGTCTGCTAACATCTTCTTCCCTGTTCTCAGACAGATGTTTTTCTGTCATATTTGGTCTCATCTGTCCACAGAACTTTTTTCCAGTCCAATTATTGTGTGTTTTTTAACTGAGTTTGTTGCATAGAAACATCTGAAAAACCATAAAAGTCTAGGTGTTTCACAGGTCCTTTATATCGTTATATTGTTGATTTTCGAGTGTGATTTCACATACACTTGGCTCTGCTGGATGAGTGGGGTCTGGAGGAACTCTTGGAAGACGAGCAGTCTCGGCTGCGTCTCTGCCTGGAAGAAGATGAGCGTGCTCTCTTGGCCAGGCTGGAACTGTGGGGCAGCGCAGGCACCGTGGATGGGACGCGCTGGTAATCAAACACCCTGAAGAGCACAAAGGGATGCTGCAATTACCTTCACTTATTTACACACACACATTCATAACAGCACAATTTATACAGTGTACACAAAGTGGTGGACAGTCCTCGAAACCCCTGTATAATGAGGGAGTTCTCTTTAACCTTATACATAATCAGTCACACATTTTCTTAATTGCTACTCCCAACACTTGCTAGCAATCACTGACAGGTTTTCTGAGGAAATCTTCACTGCTAATGCTAGCTTATAATACAATTAGATAAAATGGTATTATAAGCTAGCATTAGCAGGCATAAGCATTAGCTAGCAGGCTAGCCAAGTAGCAAAAACTAAACTTCACAGGATTTCATACTGTTTATTGTTTTAACTTCTGCTATTTGCCAACTAACTAACAAAAGCAGTTCTTAAAACGAGATTAATTCTACGTTCAAAAATACTAACTATCCTTTTTGCTAATGCTTGTCAACGAATGCTAGCCAGCTGAGCTAACCTGACGATTTCTGAGAGGAATTTTTATGCTGCGTTCATAAATGTTCAATATTTTGTCCTGCTTTCGCTGGTCAGCAAACTATAAGGAAACGTGTCAGGAATTCCTGAGAGAAAATTTAATTCATGAAGGTTTATTCATTCCCCAGCTAAGCTTAGCATAATAATAAGCTAATATGGCAAGATTTCTGAGAAGTGTTTTTTTTCCACTGTTGCTAGTAAACTAGTTAAAAAGCTAACCTAACAGGATTTCTGAGAGATGTTTATTCTCTGCTAAAGCATTCTGGATGAGGAATTCTGGATGATTTTAAAACAAACTGTAATAAAACTTTATCAAATTTCAAAACCTTCTTTTGCTCATGTCCTAAATAAAGGTGTTTCCCAAACAGAAGCTTTAATTTTTTCATTTTAATTAATCATTAATGCATTCATTTTGTCTCATGAATAATGTTCCATATGAGCACACTATCAATGCGCTTCAGCAGCCGGCTCAGTGTTTGCATTTCAGCAAGAGTTTATGAGTTCGTTTCAATTTGTGTACGTGCATGTGTGTCTGCGAATGCAGTTAACCAGTAGGGGAGTGTTTGCATTTCAAAACATGAAAAAAACCGAGCCAGCCAGGTGGAGAACAGATTCCTGACACGTATAAGAACCAGAACCATTGCTGAATGGCAGTACTCCTCTATTGTACACCAGTTTTAAAACTCTCCACTCCTCCTTCACCAGCTTCCTCGCCGATCCCCCCTTTTCTCTGTCTCGAGGCCCTCTTTCTTCCATATGAACAGTGGTAAGAAGGTTCTATCTTCTACAGAATCAAATTGCTGCTGTCAAAGCCTATCAGAAGCTCTATCCCGAAGACGATGACGGGAGATTTTAGGAGCTCATGTTCGCTTGGATACTGATACCAGCCATTATATCAGAGATAGAAAAAGAGAGAGGGAGTGTGAGGGGGAAAAAAAAGATAAATTTTTTTTTAGGGAAGATTTTTGCTAACTTTAATCTGATCAAATATGAAGGCAAGAACAGCTGCTCAGTTATCACTAGCCTGCTTTATTGTGTCATAACGCATAGTAGATACAGTGAAAAGGCCAGGAAAGCAAATAACAACACACACACACACACACACACACACACACACACACACACACACACATATATATATATATATATATATATATATATATATATGTACACACGCACACTGAAAGTTTCTTTGTCTTTTTACAGTTGCATGCAGGACATTTAAAAGCACTTTCCTCAGATTCCTCGTCTGTACCTTTCGTGATTACTGGCCCTCCGGGTGCTCAGGCACTTTACTGGCCATTTACTTTTAATTACATTTGTTAGAAAGCTGTTCATTATCTTCCTGAGCACGGATTAAAGCTGGAGCACCCCGGCCAGATTGTATCAGACTTCTGAGTGACAGCTGAAACAGTCTGCTGATTGCGAAGTATATCAAGGAGACAGGATTAAGATGTGAGAAAGCCTTTAAGCTCCTAATCCATGACTGAGTAGATAAGCTAGAGTAAACAATTACCCAAGTCCTGCTTTGGCAGCTCGCTGAAAGAGAGCGCTCATTTGCAAATCGAAGAGTGTTTATTTAGTTGTCCGGTGTCAACCTTCTGAGCCTCTACACTACCATAATTTACGGAATTAACTGGGTCCTCTGAGCTTTCTGGGGTGAAAATTGTTTTAAAGTGTGATGTTGGATTAAAACGATGTGCCTCAGACCTGCCTGAAGCTCTGCTCGGACTGGATTAGTTGGGCAACGTAATTATTAGAGCTGTATTTTTGTCCCACTTGAATCCATCATGTCAGTGTGTCTGCATTGAGCTCTGCTGTGTCTTAAGAGATGAATAAACATCCTGTCCGAATGGACATGCTGATAAAAATTCCATTATATCCTGAGCTTCTGCTTCAGTAGAAAGACACTCCAGGAAATGCTTGCTCTTTTCTATCAACTCCTTTCAAAATGAACCAGCAACAAAAGATGATAAAATCTCAGAACGACAAAATATAGACAGCCTTTAAAAAGATGTATTGGTCATGGCAGTTGTGCATAAAAATGATGGTCATGTGACCACTAAATGATCAATCATTAAATAAATTACGATAGAAGATGGGTAGCTTGGGTAGATGGGTAGCTACCGACAGTTTCTTAGCATTCATTCAAAACAAAGGTTTATCTAAACGAGGACCTTCGTAATTCTTTAAGAGTATGGTAGTAGTTCATTTCCAATTCTCGTTAGTGGAACTATCAAGAAGAGTTTGTACAAAAATATTTCCCCGGAAGGCTGCTGCGCTGCTCTGTACATAAATACATACAATAAATACATTTTTGGGCAAATATAAAATGCTTTGTTGGACCCAATGAAGGTTGTCCCCTAAGAAATTCACTAATATCGCCTTCTTTCACCTTAGAAATATTGCTAAAATTAGAAATATGATGTCGTTACAGGATGCAGAAAAACTAGTTCATGCTTTTGTTACTTCTAGATTAGACTACTGTAACGCTTTACTGTCTGGGTGTGCGAGTAAGTGCATAAATAAGCTTCAGTTAGTTCAGAATGCAGCAGCAAGAGTCCTCACTAGATCTAGGAAAAATGACCACATCACCCCTGTATTAATCAGTCTACACTGCTCCCAATCAAATCTCGCATTGATTATAAAATACTACTACTGACGTATAAAGCACTTAACGGTCTCGCACCGCAGTATCTGAGTGAACTTCTGTACCAGTATGATCCTCCACGACTACTTAGATCAAAAGGTGCAGGCTATCTGTTGGTTCCTCAAATAATGAAGATTACAGCAGGGGGCAAATCTTTCTCTTATAAAGCCCCACAGTTATGGATCAGCCTTCCTATCAGTGTTCGGGACTCAGACACAGTCTCAGTGTTCAAGTCGAGGTTGAAAACATATTTATTTAGTCAAGCCTTTGATCAGTAGATTGTTTCTTAGGTAAAGGCTAGCCAATGCCAGAGAGTAGAGGCTGCACAATTTTTATTCACATTCATATCATCCCCAAGATGCACCCCATGTTTTAAAACCCGCCTCTTCTCCATTTAATAATATCTATAATATAATCCTGTATAAACAAAAGGTTGTCCATCTGTCCACCTTCCAATTGAAAAAGCTCAACTTTTTTTTCCTTTCAAATTCCCTTTTGCAGAGGAAGCATTCATAAAATTGTTTAAAATCTTGATCTTGTCCACATCTCTTAGTTTTTTGATAAAGAATGACAGCTTAAAAATATTTTTACAATTTGTAACTTTAATTCCCTTTATACCTTAATAGAGGTTCAATTGCCAAACCGTATAGCATGCAAGAAAGAGCACACATTTGTCTAATACCTCTTAGAACTTCAAAGGGGAAGCATAAGTCACAATACAAAGTCATTAATTTGTAAGTAAAAGTTATACTATTTTCGAACGCTTTTTCTTGATCAATTGAGATTAGACTAATATCAATGTCTAAGAGTTTGCCAATATCTAAAATGTCTCTAATAAACGATATGTTGTCACTGATCTGCCTACCTGGCACGCAGTAGGTCTGGATGAGGGTGGATGATTTCCTCCAATACTTTGCCCAATCTATTTGCTAGTGCTTTAGAAAGAATTTTATAATCACTACAAAGCAATTATTTCACTCAGGTCTACCTTTTTTGGGAGGAGAGTGAAAACTGCTCTACGGCAGCTCAGTGGTAACCTTCCACTGTTCAGGCTTTTGATGATGACTGAGCAGATCAGCACCGATCTCAGGCCAAAAAGACTTATAAAAATCCACAGATAGGCCATCTATTCCTGGTGCTCTGCCCCTTGCCATGCCTTGAAGAGCATTCTGTAACTCTTGTAGTGTCATCACTGTGCAGAGCTCAGCATTCGCCTCTTCACTCACCTGAGGAAGGTCTTTAATAAACATGTTGTTAGTGTTTGGCTTATGAGTTCACTGCTATACAGTTCTTTCACTGCTCTATTACGAATCTCAGCATGATTCAACGAGAGTGCACCATCTTTCGAACGTAAAGCATGTATACATTTTCTTTGACCTTTTTTTTCCCCCCAAATGGTAAGGTAAGTCTATCCACTCCAGTGTTCTGGAAACGAGATCTGATCAGAGCCCCTTGTGCTTTTATGTCTTTTGTGCAGCTAATGCTTTATTTATTCTTTCTAAACTTCCGACTAGCTCTTGGTTTTTGTACGGTTTCAGTCGAATTTTAAAGTTTCTTTTTATCATCTTCTAATTGTACCATTGCCTGCGTTGTATCTTTAGTGACGTTGTAAGCTTAATGTTGGCTCAGTTGTTTGATTTGTGATTTACCAACGTCCCACCATTGCTGCAAAGATTGGGATTTAGATTTCGTGGTTTTAAAATTGATCCAAAAGAATTAGAAAGTAGCTCAAAATTCTAAATCACATAAAAGATTATTGTTGATGTGCCATAAAGCGCTCTTTTGGTTTCGTGGATCCTAGTGATTCCCACAAAACTATGGTCAGAGAAGCTAACTGGAACGATGGAACAATCTCTAAAAACATTTGGTTAATGACTTAAACCATAAAATCTGACCAATCTTGCTAAAGAAAACCAAATTATCATATGAGTGAATACACGTGTATCGCCTTTGAGTCTGATGCAAGTTTCTCCAAAGATCCAGGAGGTCATGGGTTTCTATTAGCTGAGTTTTCAGAGAAGCCATATGTGGTTCAACATGATTCCTATCTGCTGCATATTCAGTACACTTGAAGTTTACTCCCAATAAAAACAGATTTTCTGTGTTGCAATCACAGAGTGTAAATGCAAATAAAGCGATAAATTTTTTTTAAAAATTGAGCCCTTATCTTTAACAATCTACCTTTTACAATTTCTTCTACTTGAGAAGAAAATGAAAGAGTTCCTAGAGAAAAATTGAGAGAAGCCATGTGAAATTCTCTCGTCAAGGTGAAGAGAAGGATACACAAGAAACTCATAGAGAGACTCGTTTTATAAGGGCGTATAAAGTGTTTTTCATTTCCATTATTAATGTATATCTGAAAGTTTATTTTTATTAAGGATCTTTCTTAGTCTCGGAGAAATGTCCTTCACTTTTAAAAGCTTTATTTTTTTCAACAAATTGTTCTAAATCGGGAAAACACTCCTTGCACGCTCCTCGCACATTCCTTGCATTCTTAGTTGCTCTCAAAAAGAGTTTAATGTCCTCTTCACTATAGGTTCGTTTTGGAGCCTCAATATGTGGTTGATCATGGGAAGTGCTACACTCTGAGAGGTCAATTTCACTCTCCGTGTCAGTTTGAATCAACACAACACTGTCTGTCCTTTTTGGTTTACTGTGGTGATGTTGCTTCTTTCTCTTCTTTTGTAGTGTTTTAAAGGCACACTCGTCTTGTTCTCTTAGTAAACACTGATCCTCTATCGACTTCATGTCATGGTTCTTGTCAGAGTTCTGCTTCTCGACATCATTCGCTGACTGAGGCCTTTCAGATACCGAGACTACTTTTGTATCCACCTTAATCACTTGTTCTTCTTTCATTTGTTCTGAAGCTGCTGCTAAACCTGATGAATCTACTATGAATTTATCTGTAGGATTTTGTACAATGTTTTCCTCAGGTGTCTCTGCTGCTGTAGGCACCTCGGTTCTAGCCGATTGTTCTGCCTCTTCTTCCTCAGGTGATTTTTCAGCTGAAACCGATGGAACGTTGTTCTTGGCTTTCTCCTGTTTTCTTTGCCCTCACAAAATGTCCTGTTTCACCACAGCTATGGCATTTCATGCTATTGGTTGTAGGAAAAAACATAGTTAAAGCCACCCTGGTTAAAATTAAACGTTAAATCTAGAACTTCTTTATTATCCTTTAAGACCATAAACACAAAACACCTAAATGTCAAGTCAAGTCAAGTCAAGTTTATTTGTATAGCGCTTTTCACAACAGACATTGTCTCAAAGCAGCTTTACAGAAATCAACAGTCAAGGTGAATGGTGTGTATTTATCCCTGATGAGCAGCCGTGGCGACTGTGGCAAGGAAAAACTCCCTTAGATGTTATGAGGAAGAAACCTTGAGAGGAACCAGACTCAAAAGGGGAACCTCATCCTCATTTGGGTGACATCAAGAGTTTGATCATAAATCTTTCAACAATACAGAACACTGGAGAGTGAGAACTAACATGAGCACTGGAGTATAAGATTATAAGTAAATGTTCTTTCTACAGTCTTTGGTATAAAAGTAGGAGCTACTGAGCTCAACATTTGTGATCATCACAGATCCAGCACAACATGGCACTAAATGACACTATATGTTTCAGTAATGGCAATTTACAGCGGATTTAGATCATTTTGATAGGGAAACTAACTTTCCATATCGCTCTAATACTTCAGTCAGCACTTAATTTTTAATAAACGGCCGCACGTTGGTCACCTTTTTGGACGGAGAAGACAGCAGCAGCACTGGGACAAAAAATGATCAATAACAACTCCACTTTCCACTAAAGTGTTCGCCAACTCCCCGGTTTTCAAAATAACCCACTACTGCGTTTTTCATTCTAGAAACCGGCAGGACATTTTCACATCCGACCACTTCTCTCACAGCTAAACTACACTCTTCTACACCGGCGTTCATTTCACCACACGACGCCATGTGAGGAAGTTGAAACTCCCCACCCTCGAAGTTCTGCCAGTGATAAACACAGAGAGGGACAGAGAGAGGGACAAAGTGAGAGAGAGAAAGAGAGAGGGATAGGGCTGTGTGGTGTTATAGAGAAGCTCTGTGTTCTGTGAGTCTTCTTCTTCTAGGCTAGGGTTAGTTCTGAAGAAGAAGAAGAAGAAGACTGGAACAAAGTGCAATTCTTCCTCTTCCACAGAACACAGAGCTTCTCTACAACACCACACAGCCTCAAACATCTTCAGATCCCCCACACTCTAATAAACATTCAAATCAACCACAATCCTTGATTGTGATAGTCTGGAGAACATTCTGTTTCAGTCTGCATTTTGTGTCACTTTGTTCTTCATGGTCAGGTATATTGGCATTTTCTCCTGCCCAAAAATAAAATTAATCCGTTGCCACATTTACCCATTTCTCCGGACGTATTCAAAACCAAGAATAAAACACTGGAAAGTCCTTAAAAGACCTTAAATTTCAAACAGTGACTGTAATCTGTAGCAGTGAGTAAAAGCGTGAAAAACTGTCTCTCTTTGTGAACTGAACAGACAGTCCTGTAAAACATCAGGGTTTAATATACAAATGAAAGAGTTCACAGAGATAAGACAGTGTAAAATCCTCCACTGGAGGTCGGCAGCTTTTTTGGTTAATGGTGGATTATACAGTGTCTCCACTCTGGTTTAATATCATCATTAAAACCAAGTACATTTCTCCACTGGGTGTCCACCCTCCCACTCAGCGTTTTCTTATTTAAAACACCTGTAGAGCAGCTTTCCTGACACTGTCCCAAAGTTCATCTCCCTTTCACCCCTGCACTCCAGAAGGGGACCTCCACACCCGTCACCTGTGTTCCCTAGCAGGTTTGGCGGCGGATCCACGCATGCCAGCTTGTGGCAGAGAGACGACGTGGCCAGGTTGATGTTCACCAGCGTTTGCCCCCTGTAGGAGGACATCTTTGGAACCAGCCGCTTTCACCAGCTCAGTCTGCCCTTGATGTGCTCTACAGTGCCTTCCCAGTTTTTATTAAAATATTTGTCACTTAGACCAGTCTTTAAACCCAATAGCCTGGAGATGACCAAAATGGCACAAATTAAGTATACGTTATCAAATATTGACCTGCCAGGCACATAGTACATCTGGTCATGGTCAATGATCTGCTTCATCACCTTCGTCAGTCTAAAGGCTAATGCTTTTGACAGCAGCTTGCAGTTAGTGAACAGTAGTGTCAGCAGGCACCAGTTTTTCAGGTGGGTCAGGTCTCCTTTTTTTGATGGCTCTCCTGCAGCTCGACGGGAGCTGACCACCATTCACACTGTCCCTTAGGACCTCCAGCACTTCTTGGAATGCCCTGTAATATTCCACAGCGAGACCATCTATTCCTGGCGCCCGCCTGTTCTCCATACCTTAGAGAGCTTCATGAAGCTCAGCCAGTGTCAGCCAGTGCGAATTTCAGTAGGCTCTGACACGAGATCACCCGATTCTGTTTCCATGGCATGTATGAATCTTTACTGCCCATTCTTTTGTTCTAAACTGAAGATGAATTTGGAAGGAGCGTCCATCTCAGTGACATCTCCGCGCCCCCTGTGCTGTAGTGTCCAGCAGGTCATTTATTTTTGAGGGCTTCAATATGCCCTTGAATTCCTGTGGCCTCCGAACGCTCTCTCTCTATCTCCAGAGCTTTCAGAGATCTGGTAATGTCTCTTGTGACATTGAGTGTACTGTTGATAAAATAGTTTTATTTGTGCTTTTGTCACATCCCACCACTGCTGTAGGGAGTTAAAAGCCGCCTTCTTCAGTTTAAAACTATTCCATAAATAATTAAAAGACTCTCTGAAATTTAATTTCAGCATCAGTGGATAAGATGTTGTAGTTAAATCTCTCAATTCTAAACTTGAACACCACGTTAAGCTTTTGCACGTTAAAACTGCAAAAATATTGGCAACACACCAGGTTCACCCTTACCACAGAGAGAGAGAGAGAGAGAGAGAGAGAGAGAGAGAGAGAGAGAGAGA
>JAAIIK010000101.1:1856554-1867185 GCA_014706435.1 Silurus glanis
CACACACACACACACACACACACACACACACACACACACACACACACTAGTTTAAAGAGTGATTCCTGTATGTAATATTGGTGGAGAAAATCGATCAAAATTCTCTTTTAATTGCGTACTTCATACAGGTGGGAATGTTTTCACAATGTATGCACATACAGTATACGCTGCCTACTGCCAATCCAGGATTTTTGGTTTGCTGTAGATGTTCATCATTAGTAGGTCACATGACCATAACATATACTGTATAATGCATATGCTGTACATGTGCTAAGATTGCCACAGTTCCCTAAAACCCCACCCTCTATTATGCCCTTTTTTTTTTTTTTTAACATTCACTATATTTTATATTGTTTATTAAGTTAGGCTACGTCTAGACTAATACGGAATACATTTGGAAACAGCGTCTAAAAACTGGCCGTGTCCAGATTTCGTTTTCAATCATTTCCCAAAAGATGCTTCGACCTGCGTCATTTACACCCGGCGTTAATTGACTTCCCAGCTCTTTGAAGCGTCGCGGTGACGTCTAAAAACGAGTCAGCATTTTTAAAAGCCTCCGTTTTTCACGTTGCAGCGTTTTCACATTTTTAAAAAAGCTGCATTTTCATTTGAGTGGTCTCAGTGTAAACGGAAGGCCAAAACAGGGAGAAAAAATATGCGCTTTCAAATGAAATATGTATAAGTGTGGACATGGCCTAAGACTCAAACACAAGATTTGCATTTGTTCTGGTTTAAACGGAGCATCAAGACACAAGCACTTCGTAGATTGCGTTTATTCGGGAGAAAGAAAAAAAGAAAAAGCTCTTTACCATAATGACAATACAGAATATTTACCAATATGTCATACTGTATTATACTACCTAGATTAATTTTTTATAGAAGTTGAAGTTTAATACTAAAAAACACTGAAAGTATGGATGCGGATGAGACTCAGGAGACTTCTGTCTGACACTTTGGGAACAGCTGCATTATTGCAGCTTCAGTTGCAAAAATAATGCAATCTGAAAAGGGCATTAAAAAGATATTTTTTGTCAATGGCTTTTCCATTAAAGCTGAGAAAGAGATGGAGGCGGTATGGAAAGGGTGAACATCTATTAAATGAAATTACTTTGGAATTCTTGAAAATATCAGTCGAGTGGAAACTGTCGGTGTGACCATCTGCTCCTACACCATGAGTAACCATGACACTGTAACAACCATACAACACGCCTACATTTCTATATCTTTCTACGAAAGTCCTAAGAGGCCATGCATTCTAACATTTTTTTTCTTTCTCTTTCTTTTTTTCCCTGTGATCACGACTTAATTTTCTCGTGAACATTGTTTCCTCGTGATCAGTAAAGGTATTCCCCGACTTACGATGGAGATGCGTTACAATGACTCCATCGTAAATTGAAATGATCGTAAGGCGAGACATGACCTTGCCTACCCAGGAGTCTTAAAGAATGGTGATCAGTATGGGGTAGTGTACTGTCTTTTGTAATAATTTAACATATTTTTGTACATAATTAAGCAAAAAAGAGCAATTTATGCCGGAGCATTTGGCGATTAGGCATCAATGTGTCGTTTACGCCCACATAAAGGAGTTGGGGTTAAGACTAAATGCCAAGAGAAGTGTGCTTTCTCCAATACAGAGAACTGCTGGGTCTAATGGCAGCTGCGTCCAACGTGGTGCCGCTTGGCCTCCTGCACATGTGACCCCTGCAGTGGTGGCTCAGGACCAGAGGGTTCGGATGCCTCCCTCACGGGCTGGGGGGTGGTCATGAGTGGCCGCTCTAATCTAGGTCTCTGGAAAGGGCACCATCTTTTGTGGCACATAAACTGCCTGGAGATGCTTGGCAATGCTTCTAGCATTGAAGCATTTTCTCTCAGACCTGAGGGGCCATCATGTGCTGGTCCATACGGACAACACATCCATGGTCTTTTACATCAACCACAAGGGGGGACTGCGCTCTCGCCTCCTTTACAAGCTGGCACGACAGATCCTCCTGTTTGCCCAGGGGAAATTGCTTTCTTCTCTCTTCTAAGCTAGCACCATCTCCACTGCATGTGCATTTTTAGCTTCCTGGTCATGATGTCACCCTGCCGCTCCCTTCCAATGGACAGATTACACATGTGGTTGAGAGCGTGGTCACACAGAATTTTTCCCGAAGCATTTTTGACGCAGCGTCTCATTCCAGTCTTCTTGGTACGTAACCTAGATGAACATGTAGTCAATTTCATATAAATTAACGATCACAAGAAAACAACTTTTGTTATGGTGAGAAAACTGTGTTCAAATATTTTAATGCATGGCCTCTTAAGACTTCTGTACCTTCCCTCTCCCTTTGTGATTTTCACTCTCTCTCAAACTTTATACCAAATATTAAGTTCATATTGACTTCCAAAGAGAGAAAAAATGGTGGCAGGTTGAAAAAAGAAGAAAAATACATTCTACCAGCTTCAAAGATGGGCACAGATCCCCAAACTGAGGTAAATAGATATTTATTCTATGATGCAACTCTGGATGGTGCATCAATTATGTTGCATTGAATGAAAAGTGAAATAAATAAAACAAAATAAACAGGCTCAGATTTAAGGCCGAATACTCAACCTGCTTTCGACAGTCCAAGTCACCATACCATCATCAACATCAACATAAGCAGTCATGGTCAGATTAATGGCACAAGACTCAAAAATGAGCAGCAGTTGAAAATAGAGGAAGTGCGAAAGAAATCGTTAAAGTAAATGTTCCATTCTGAGACTGAAAAGCGGAGCCTCTGCTGCCAACGCAAACATCCTGGGGTGGTGATGAGATATCATCATATCAGTCAGTGTCCCCAGGAGATGTGGCACGAGGTTATATTTGGACACAAACCAAAGGCAGTCGTTTTCTCATCAAAACTCCAATCTCTGGGAGCGTCATCGCCAGGTGAATACGTTCCCCTCAGGTGCCATATGGAATAAATCGTGGCAGCAGAAATGAAAACGGAGACGCGGCGATAACGCAACAAGCGGTCAAATACTGGCGTAGGGAAATGCGGGATTCGTTGTCACACTTTTACATACCTCCAATATCGAGGCTAAAATAGAAATCAGTGTTTTGTTTTGAGGTTAATTTCCTGTTCATGTGTGGCTGATTAAAATCAGATTGTGAGATTTTTTTACCTTCAAAAGCAACAAAATGACACTTTAGGTTTTATAAATATAGCTTACACCATCGTAACCTAAAATTATATAAGATGAGACATGGCCTGGCCTACCCAGGAGTCTTAAACAATGGTGAACAGTATGGGGTAGTATACTATCTTTTGTTAATAATGTAACAAATTATAGTACATTATTTAGCAAAACAGAGGAATTTACACTCCCGTAATGTATAAACTTAACAGTATATATGTATGTCGGCGCAGGCATGTGGACATGCACTGGTTCGCTCTTTTTTCAGGTGACGCTGATAAAAAAAGACATATACACTTCTACGTTTGCCTGATGCACAAAAATCTTCATATTTTTAATTTTGTCGTATCGCTATCATCATAAGATCGAAAAATCGTAAATCGAACCATCGTACCTCTGGGATGACCTGTACAGAGACCACAAGTCTAAAATAGCCAATCATCTTGCTCGATTTCTTTACTACTAGCACACGCTGGTGACGTTCTATACTAATATTGCATATTGACGTTTTATTCTTCTATACTAACTTGCATCATTGCCCACTATTCTGTAGGTGTCATCACCTTCTATAAAGGAGGACAAAATGTTAAAAGGTTCCACTTGAAAGTTTCTCTGATGGACTGATGACCTGCTGTTCCATTCTTAAAAAAGAGTCCGTTCAGATGGGTTTCTAATGTTCTATCTAGGATTCACAGATGGATAAAGGTTTCTGAAAGGTTCTCTGATGTGGTTAACCAGTTTATAAAGAGGTTGACTTTAGAAGAATTTCTATAAAATAAGCCAGCAAGCAGGTGTTTGCTCAAGTGGTTCTACTTAGAAGCTTCTCCTACAAGAAATCCATCTGCTGTTGGGTCCATACAAGGAGAAGTAAAAAATGAGGTTTGTTCTTTAGATGCTTTAAAAAAAAGAGTACTCGTGGACTGAATGAAAAGGTTTTCAAAAAAAGATTTGTAGGTGATGATGATGTGTGTAAATAAGTTCTGGGAAGCTTTGGAGGAGAAACATGAAGATGAGGAAATTCAGGTGTTTTTTTAAACCTGTAATATTGTGGAGAATCAACGGTTTATAAAGAAACAAGTTTGCACAAACAATGATTCTTTATCCTGTCATAAAATCTGTGCTGGTGGGTTTTGTTTGTCAAGTTTTTTTAAGTTTCTATATCAACACTGAGCTCTTGTAGTGCCATTTTTTGTGTGGTCTAAGAGAAAGTTTAGAAAGAGCTGTAGGCACTTTACACTCACCCGTACACAGCACTGCTCGGCCTCTTGACTCCTCCTGTCTTCGAGCGGCTTGATTTCAGCTCTCCGGTCATGCTCATGTCTGTGGGAAAACAACAAGAAGCTGTCAGGCAGGACCAATAACCCCAACAGCGTCCACTCTAAAAGCAGAGGTCACCTCTCAGCTCTCACTCGACTCCACAGGGCTTTTAGAGAGTGAGAGAGACGGAGGATGCTTCAGAAACCAGGCCAAATGTACAGCTGTTTGTTTTAAGCACTATAAAAGCGTACACACGCGCTCTCACACTGTGCACCGCGGCCTCGCTGCAGATTTTACCCACCGCAGAGCCGGCTTGTCAAAATTCATCTACGCAAACATCCAGAAACAAGAGACATCCAATTTTAGGGCTTTGTTCCAAGACATGGAGAGATTGATTCTTTTGGGCTGCATTATACAGCAAGACTGAGCGGCTGGTTAGCGTGGCATGCTATCAGCGCCGCAATTTCCACACGCTGGCCAGGAAAAGGCACAGGGTCCTGAAAACACACACACACACACACACACACACACACAGATGGGAAAGTGGCGAATAGCAGGACATGCTCGCCAAATGCTATTTTGTTTGACTAGAGACCATTCAATCTGCTGTATTTGAAAATTATTCACATTGTCCACCTTCACACTTGTAAATGGACAATCATTCAAATTTTCTGAAGAGACCCTGAAACCTTTTCTGGGAGAAAATTACACACATGCCACAGGGATTCACCTCATAGGAGCTCTTAGAAAAAAAGGCTCCTCAATTCAGTTCAGTTCAGTTCAATTCAACTCATTTCATTTCACTTCAATTAAATTAAATTTAAATGTATTTGTATATTTATTTATTGTACAGTTGCAAAACTGTGAAAAATCCGTCCTCATGGTTTCTAAGTTTTAATATTCACAAAAATCTCATGTGTTATTAGCTTGGTACTTGTGGGCCAACATCTGCAGAAGCAGTCAGTTCATGTGATAAGAACTTCATAAATGGGACATCAGAAAAGATTTCAAGATTTCAGTCAATTGCTCAGTTTCCTCAAAAAATATTTAACTGGAACCATTTAAGAAAAAGCAAATAGTTTCTTCAGATGTAGTCTTATAAAAAAGGATTTCTCGTACTGTTTATTTTTATTTATATATGTCAGTGTTTCTAGCTTTTTAAAGATGCACTATATGGAACCGTTATTTAAAGAGAAACTTGAAAAGGAGCATTCACGAAACCTCAAGAAACCTTTAGGGTTCGAGCTAAAACTAGTAAACTTTCACACAGAACATTTAGTTTGGAGTTCATCTGCATGAACTTGCTGTGGAAGAGGAAATGGTTCTACATTCAGATCTTTTGTGCGCTCTTCACACGTTAGCTTTATGACAAGGTACCTGGCTGAGCTGCTAAAGTGTGTACAGAGTACAGGAACACCACTAAGAACCTGCCTGCCCTGTACACTGACCCTGCATTCATACTGGCATACATATCAAGTGCTTTATGCCTAATTACTCTCCATCTGCCACAGGGACATGATCTGCTCCTTAAAGCTGACATCCAGCAGACAGGGTTAACACACGACTCATATTCCCACACTCAGTACCAGGAACACAGATGCCAGGACGACAAAACACAAACTCACTGGTGAAACAAACACTAGCAGGACCAGTGTGGGGAAAAGCAAACCTGAAGCGTTTTATTCCTCATATAGGATAGCCATTTTAGACTATTACCTTAATAAAGAACAATTTTAAGAACAATATAGTGCCACGCAAACACAACCCACTTTTCCTCCAATACAGTGCAACTTTTATTCTATGGACTTCAGACTGATGGACAGACTGATATCAGACTCTGATTGGCCCTGTATTTCACGTGTAACATCGCCCACTATACCACATTTGCTGTGTCTAGACTTGCCATGTATATGTTCTGTAGTCGTGAAACTCTCTCGGATTGACGCGTATATGAAACGTGAGAAGAGAGGAACGTATCAAAAGTAAGGTGGTGATATTTATTTTGAACAAAATAAACATAAAGAGAAGAAACTTGATGGTTTTAACAAGTTAACTTGGCTTGGTAGTGTTAAAGAGTCTCGTGTATTACAGTCTTGTGTTAAGCGCAAACAGCGGCCCCGCCTCAGCCTCGCATTGCCACACCTTTATACCTTTGCCCTCGTGACCTATAGAGGGCGCACACTCAAAAAAAAATTTCAACCTTTCAAACCAAGCAATAAATGTAAATAAAAATGAAATGATAAATAACAATGTTAAAATATTTAAAAAATTTTGTGTATACATGTTAATGTTTGCCGTCTGGGTGTCTGGGTGTCGAGGCAGAAAGGCAGCGCAAGAATTTCAGTTTACCCTGATGCTGTTTTGGTTGCAAAACATCCCCAAACAATTTAATACTTTCTTTATAGCTACCAAAACATATATAGCTTCTTTCCTTTCTCAAAGATGATACAAAATTCAGCTTGTTACTAAGAAACCCAAAAAAAACCCCCACAAAATATGCGAACCCTTTCATCATGACATTCCTGTAGCAGAAAATTTTCGTGGAATGAATCTTGATTATGTAACCATTTTAGCTCCACCCCTTTTTAAAGCAGGGCTTTTCCCATATCTAATCGCAAAATCAGAGATTAAATAAAAATGTTGTTGCATTAAATAAATCCTAAAGATATCATACATACACAGACACACACTTCTATAACGGGGCTGTTTATTAAAGCTACCTGGAGAAATCTCAAAACAAGGAAAAAAACAAATAATAACAATAAAGGATGGAAAAAGAATAAGGTCATATCTCAAACTGACTAAATCCATTGAGCTCATTTTTCCTTGTTGGTTAAAAGGAGAAGCCAAAGCAGTGTATATTAAAGGCCCTACAGGTCAGCGCTGCTAACAAAGGCAGCAAGAATGGGGACTGTGTCGAGCTGGCAGTGTTAATCCACAGCACGATAAAGCCATTACACTGCAGAAAGACTTCAGGACCCCTGCAATCACGCAAAGCAGCATGCACTGCCTTGAGCGAGCAATTTGCTCATACGCAGTGAACACGACGCAACACAATGCAATTAGCTTCCCCGCTGTGATCGCCATGAAAATAAGGCGCACCGGCATGCCTTTGAGCTAGACTCTGATGGAAATAAACAGCCAAAAAGCTTTTAATATACACCAGAGGACGGAATTACAGCGAAATTAATATGTTTTCCATTCCGGGAGGTGTGCTGATGGAGGGAGAGGGGAATGGTGATGTTTTTTTTTTTTTTTGGTTCCCACTTGTCTTTTTCTTTTAAAAGCTTAATTACATTAGCATCGTTATTTTCAGTCTTTTCCACGAGCAAACCTCTATTGACATCTCCGCAAAATGACTGACATCAACAGTAAACATTTAGAAAGGCTCGAATGTGCTGGGAAAATCAGGCGAGCCGGATTGTTGATAGTTAATAGATGTGCACTTTTTGAATCGTTTTATTCCTATGATTTGTGCAGGGACTGTCACAAAAAGTCATGCGTTACACTAGCTCTGTTCACAGGAAGCTGGAAATGTCCGCTACGTATAAATCGCTCCTAATTTGGTCAAAAATGATCCATGAACAGACTTAACAGACCCAAGTGTAATCTTCATTGGCAGATCATTTGCTCATGTATGAGACATAAAATCCTAGCGTTATACAGATTTGTGCAAGCAGAAGATAACGTGGACCAAAGTATGACGATATAATATGAGAAATCACCAGTTAATTGGTTCAAATGATTCAGTCCTTCAGTCTAACAATCCCACGGCTCGATCGGGGTCGGATATTTTATACAGCGATGATTTCCCATTCAATAAAAACGTATAACCGCGGTTTCATCTGATCCTGTCATATACAGCCTCTCGTTAAACGTGTAGAGACATCAAGAAGAAGAATAAAACTTCAGCAGAGATCATTAGTGGGGAGTGAACATGATATGGACAAAAGTTTACGGACAATAAGGTGCTTTTTGAATATTCCCATTCCACATTTAGTCCCCTTTTATAATATCTCCACTCTTCTGGGAAGATGTTCCACTAGATGTGGAACTTGTGGAGGATTTGTGTAGGATTTGTGTAGGATGTGTTTCAATAGGAGATCTTCCAGTCCAGGCCATGGAAAGCATATCTTCATGGAGCAGGCTTTGTGCACAGGGGGATCGTCATCTTGGAACAGGTTTGGGTCCAAAGACTATTGCCTGACTGAAATCATTTTGTTTGCTTCATTTTGATGTTTGATTTGATGTTTGACCTGTATTTGCATTATTTTGTGTGTATGTGTGTATACATGTGTGTGTGCGTGTTTGTGTGTGTGTGTGCGAGTGTGTCTGGGCCTGTATGTGTATGATGTGAGAGCGAAAGATGTAAAGAGGGCAGCTTCTATAACTGAGGCCAATTTGATATATCAGTCCACCTCAGAGAGGATCAGTTCAGACCACACATCGCCAAGAGCTGCTTGCTCAACTCGTTATTGACCACAGTCATGGACCCCTGTGTGATTTCTATTATTTGAAAAAAACATTAGACTTACAAAAAGCAAACTACATGTCAAGATTTCGAGTTATGTCAAGAGTTTAGTATTGATAAAGGTCCTTGCGGATAACCAACAGGGACAAAGAGGCGTCTCTAGTCGCACGTCAATCATGTTACTCCACCTCTTGCAGGTTTTTTTACCCTAAAAATGTGTGCGACGAGATTTCACAGCAACAGGGGTGAACTCTTATACAACCACTTTCTACAATTATATATTACACATCACAAGGTGGTAAAAGTTTCGAGATTTTATACAAATTTTGTAACATGCCAACAGACGGCAGCACAAGGATGCACGCACAGTCACAGGGAGCACCGACCTTCATAAGTCAGTGTGCCAAAAAACATCCTCATGTGTCAATCGGGAGCTGGTGGTCTTCTGACCACGTGCGTTACTACGTCTGCTTTTCTGACCGCGTGCGTACCCTGTCACCGAGCTCCTCCTCACACGTGAGTTTCTCGCCGCAAACATGAGGTTCTTTCCGCACCCATTCTATTATTTTGCAGATTTCGCCCTCTTCCCAAAGATGAAGATGCAGCTCAAAGGTTCACGTTTTGTTTACAATGGTGGGTATAAAGTACCAATTTCTTTTCGGGTTTTTTGGGGAGAGCTTTTATCTGAAGAAATCATTGAAAAATGATTCACACTATTTCTTACAGAATAGACAGGCTTAAAAAAAGTTCTCTATCTGATCTCTATCTTTAGATCAGAGTCTAATCCAAATGGCGATTTAAGCAATATGTGAAATCCCGATTAATGAATAAATCTGTTCTTAAAATCAAAGCATGATCTCCACCACGTTTTCCTGCGCAGCATCGTTTTGAGGTCGGTGAAACGTTTTAAATACTCATCCGTTATCACACGCAGGTCGTTAAGGACAGAGAATGTGATTGGAGGTCAGATAAAAAACAGAGGTGAGATGAGATTACAGCCCGAATCCTCACCAGGCCTCATTGTCAATCACACCACCTGCGAAACCATGTTTATCCTTCATCTGTGATTAAATCTCAGTGTTAAACCCGCAGCTCGTATACCGGGGACATTCACAAGCGATGCATTTGCACTAATCTGGGTTTATACTGGATTAATTTTTGCTGATACCGGTTTACTTGGTAAATAAACTATAATAGAGATTCGGACGCCAGAAACATAAAGAGCGCTATAAAGCTGTGACGAGAGAACAAGTGTAACCTCCACTCTTCTGGGAAGACCTCCCACTAGATTCGTGCTCAATCAGGTGAGGTGAGGAGGCCTGGAGTGCAGAAAGCGTTCACATTCATCCCAAAGGGACGTTCAACCCACGTAAAGCATAACGTCATTGAGCTGGTTTTGTGCACAAGGGCGTCGTCGTGCTAGAACAGGTTTGGGTCTCATACAGTAGTTCAAGTGAAGGGAAGATTTCATGCTACATGCATACTAAGACATCCTTTACAATTGTGTGCCTCTAAATTTTGAAGAATTAAATATGGCTGGAAAAGGCAGGTGTCCCAATACATTTGCATTTACATTAGGATTACATACAGTAGGATTTAATATGAGATTAGTCAGGCTGATGTAGGATCATGCAACTGTCAACATTTTACCTTCTATAATTGTATTTTAGAATAGATAGATAGATAGATAGATAGATAGATAGATAGATAGATAGATAGATAGATAGATAGATAGATAGATAGA
>JAAIIK010000101.1:1875421-1886249 GCA_014706435.1 Silurus glanis
ACAGACAGAGACAGACAAATAGAGGCAGACAGACAGAGACAGACAAAGACAGACAGAAAGAGACAGAGAGAAAGAAAGAGATAAAACAAAGAAAAAAATGGAAATACAACAGCATGAACTTAAACTTGACATAATTATTGGTAATATTGGGAATCTATCTATATATATATATAAAGCTCAAATACCACTGACTCACTCACTCACTCATCACGAAATCTCAAAAACCACTGAACGGATTGCAATGAAATTTGGAACATACCTTCCTCTTGGGTCTTAGGTGCTCACTAAGAAAGGGTTTTGAAAAATTCGCCCTGGATCGCGGCTAACTCGGGAAAAACGAGATTTCTCACGCATTGTAAATTCTTCGAAATAACATTACGGATCCTAATGAAACTTAGTACATTGTTCCTTATTACATGTTAGATGCACGATAAAAATTATTTTCAAAGTAGTTTGCCCCGTATCGGTACTACAAAGGGGTAGTACGTTATTTGTTGACGTTACGTTCTGATCTCTGATCATCCAGTCCTGCTCAGTGCTTACTGCTTATTGCCATATTGCTTAGCGTTCTGCCTTCCGTAGCGAAGCACGGGTACTTTCAGCTAGTATATAATATAAATGAAATAGTAGTGATGGTAAGATTCAGCAAATTCAATACTTCCTATTGTTATTCTTTCTCTTCATCAATTCTTTCCTCCTTTGTCATTTCCCTCTTTATTACATTCTGTTCTTCTTTTCCTGCCTGCTTTTTCTTATTTGGTCATTTTTTTCCCTCCTTTACTTTGTGTTTTTTTGCTACAGCAGCATGTTTAATGAGCTATTATTATGTCACTAAATGTAACCTAGTATAGCATAATGACATGGTTATGTTACTCTTATGACATGCGCTTCAGGAAACTATTGCCACTGTGTTTGTATAGTCATTGGTTCAGCTTGTTTGCATATTAAATATCTCAGTGTATGTAATTTCCAATTATTCATAATAATTAACGGTTCTTTTTTTAACACATTTTACCTCAGGATTCAATAAATGCTTACTGACAAGTAACACAAACCAAATA
Organism: Silurus glanis; assembly: GCA_014706435.1. NCBI lineage: Eukaryota > Metazoa > Chordata > Actinopteri > Siluriformes > Siluridae > Silurus > Silurus glanis. Next base: position 1,876,483 of record JAAIIK010000101.1, read on the forward strand.
TAAGGACTTATAGAGCATTATAATGGTAGATATGCATATCCTATAGCCTATATTTTTACTATTTACTATTACTATTACAAAAGGTGTATTAATATTGATGGTTTTAAGCCTGTGGTTTGTTCTTCTGCATTTGCGTTTAAAAGGAGCAGCAGGCTTGTGCGAGGATTTTTGGAAGGAGTCTGGGAAGGAGATGTCAAAAATAACCTTCACCTTATGAGAAACTGTGGAGACGGACATGGCTCGGCTCGATTGTGCTTAAAGTGCACTATAAAGCACATCGTAACTCACGAGCTTCAATGCAGCCTCATGATCTCCTCTAAGCACTTATGGATCATTCCATCAATAAAAATCAAAAGGCTTGGAGATGATAAATTCCTACTCATTATCTCTCGATGATCACAGTCAATAAAGTAAACAGGCTCGAAGGCACGCTGAGTTATGGGTGTGTTATCGGAGGTCCCTCTGGACGCTCATTAATCTGTTTGATTATTGTGTTTAATTGCAGCGCAGGCGGTGAGCTCACTTCTCGGCTTGTCTCAAGGTAAGGGCGAATTACTTTTTTGTGAATTTTCAGTTGCATAGATTCAATATGTTGCATCATTCTCATCGTTCTTGATGTTTTTTTGTTTGTTTTTGTCGACCAGGACTGTGAAAATGTCTAGCACCTTCACCAAAAAGGCAAGTGAAATCTTTTTTTATCTTTCAACTTTCTATACTTTATATATACACTATATTGCCAAAAGTTTGTGGACACCTGGTTATAAGTATAGCATGTGCTTTTTTGAGCATAGCATTCCACATTTAGTCTCAATGTGCTCATGATTCCCTCCACTCTTCTGGGAAGATGTTCCACTAGATTTTGGAGATTGGTGCTCATTCAACCCGAAGGGTGTCGAAAGACGTCCTGTACGATTGTGTGGCTTCATCATTGCAATAGGAGTTTGGGAAAGAACCACATATTGCTGGGAAAGTCAGGTGTCCCAATACTTTTGTCCATATATTGTATCAAGCATCTCTAGCAATTACATGTAAACCATCAATGCAATTATCAGTATTCAAAAGTGATCCAGAAGGAACGCTGGGTGTATTCAAGGTTGCTTGATGTTTCCAGTCAATGTTTTAAAACACAAGCATTTCTTTTTACATTTCTATTCCCATTAGCCTTTATATATATATATTCCCATTTTCATTCCTTTACACTTACTGTAATGAATTCACACTAAAAATCAAGACAGGAAATGCAACTTTACTGGGAGAGAAAAAGCTGTCAAATGTAATACGACGCAATATAAAGCCAGAGACAAATTAAAAAAGAAAACAGATGCTATACGACTGAGAATATATGGCAAGCATTGAAGTAAAAGCACTCTTGAGTTGAATAGTTCATGCATCTATTCATGCACTTATAATTATTGACTCATAATCTTACATTCCAGTGCTCATGTTAGTTCTCTCTCTCCAGTGTTCTGTATTATTTAAAGATTTACGATCACACTATTGATGTCACCCAAATGAGGATGGGGTCCCTTTTTGAGTCTGGTTCCTCTCAAGGTTTCTTCCTCATAACATCTAAGGGAGTTTTTCCTTGCCACAGTCGCCACGGCTGCTCATCAGAGATAAATACACACCATTCACCTTCACTCTTAAAATTCTGTAAAGCTGCTTTGAGACAATGTCTGTTGTGAAAAGCGCTATAGAAATAAACTTGACTTGACTTGACTGCACACTCTTGTATAGAAAATATACTCACAGGTTTGAAGGACAAGCTGACCGTATACTCACATGCTCTGCTTACCAAACTTCTTCAAGGAATGGATATGATCCTTTATTAAATTCTCTTCCTGAGATGAGTTCTGTCAGATGAAGACTCATGTCCTCCACTGAAAAAATTTAATAATTAATAATAATCTGATAAAAATACAAATATAACCCAAAAGCATACACTTTAATTCGTCAGACAGTGATACCTCTCCTCTTCCTGAGGCAATATTCTTCACACAAGAAAAGCTTCACTGGTGCTCCTTAGGTATTAGGGCCTCTGCTTAGTGACAGCTACTGTAGAGTGCTTTAAAGTAATGGCACCCTTTAAAAAAAAACTAAATATTTAACATTTTGGGAAAGTCCCTGTATTCTGAGAATACACCATAAACATGGTAAAACAAGCCGTTTATATGGGATAATGGCCACACTGCAAAAATTAATTAAATCGGAGAAATAAATGCATGATTTAAGAAGATACAGATTAGAAACTAGTCCAATAATGTGCCAGTGCAGTAAAATAGTACACTTGGAAAGATTTCTTAAAATAAGAAACCATATCTAGGCTTAAGAAAATATCCAAATGTATTACAATCAGCATTAAAACACCAAGCAGTCGATTTAGTCGAATCAACTTAAAACTGAAATTAAATTACAGGACGACTTAAGTAAAAAGGCATAAGTACTTTGTATAAAGAAGAAAGTTCCAAAAAATAATAGCCTACGGGATAAGTTTTGGAAAGAGTGTGACTTAATAATGCAGACTCTCAGAATTTGTTATTAGGATGTAAATAAATGTGTTGGTGTTGACATAAAACAAGCATTTGAAATAAATAATACTAATAAACAAAGTCCTATGTGTGATTATTGAGCATTTTTTTTACTGGGTAACCTTAAAGTTAGAAAAGATACAAGGCCTTAAATGATGTCTCTGATAGTAATGAAGCTCAATATGCAATAATCTCAAAACAATCATAATAATCTTACACAATCTGCTCTTGCATAGTATTTTTTCTTAAAATAAAATCAATAAGAGTTTTATGGCTAGAAATTAAATTCGTAATTAGATGAGGAGTTTTTGCAGTGTGTATCAGTGCTAAGTGAGGATTATGCGAGATATTAATCATTCTGTACACCTGAGAGAAGATACCGAGCATCCGAGCGAACACACAGAGAGGAGATCCTGATTCCTACGCATCTGCTTTACATTTTAATCAAGCGGCACGCACGTCGAACTGCTGTGGCGTGCAAAAATTAGGGATGAAACACTGAGACTGAGACGCTCTCACCATCACAACCACAACATCCTTCATCTGGCAATCTGTCAGCATTCAGGTCGACAAGAGGTGATTAAAATTCTCTCTTCTCTACTGTAATCAATGAACCTGAAGTCCTGTGATTTTGATTTCCTCTGTCTGGACGTGTTGCAAATTCGTTATGTTCCTGAAGCGAAGGCAGTTTCTTCGCCTGTAGCTTCACAGCAAAGATGGTAATTACGGCTTTAAGCCGTGGGAATGAGTACCTCCCGGTCCGTGACATTCACTTGGAACATCATTACGTGCATTTCCCAACTTCTGACAATGATCCTAATGCACCTGACAGAGGAATTAAATGGGTAGGGATCAAGGGCACTCAGCTGGAACTTTTCCTAATAAATCTGCCTGCTCTGACCCTCTTGTTATTACGGCAAGTGAGAGAAGTGAGGGGGGAAAAAAAGTAATTGGCCCGAAGGCTACAGCTGGAGGAGAAGTAAAAAGTACAGACAGACTGAAATGGGAAGAAGTGATCGGACTGCTAAAGCAGACCGGATGAGCAGAATTTCCAAAAAAAAGAAAAAAGAAAAAAGAAGAACGGGGCGAAGCAAGAGGGTGAGAAAATAAAATGACAGTTCTGAGAATAACCGTGGAAGTTGGACAGATATGGAGAGACATGGTAAAAGAACAGAAAGGAGGGCTGGAAGATGGGAACTGTGGGGGAGGACAGGCACTTCAGAAAGTCTAAAGGGATGAAAATAGCAGTATATCAAGAAGAACGTGAACACAGACGTGAGGGAAAAAAAAAAAAAAGTAAAACAGGTTAAAAAAGAGAGCAGTGTGAGCTGCCTGGTCTGGAAACATCCATCCTCATCTGCAGAGAAATCAGCTTCAATCTGGGGGGCTGTCAGCTTTGTGCCAGCAGGCCCTGCTCCCAACCACATGGACGATCTCTCTCTCTCTCTCTCTCTCTCTCTCTCTCTCTCTCTCTCTCTCTCTCTTTCTTTCACACACACATACACACACCCCTGTGCATAAATCTACCCCCTATCCTGACACATTAATCTCCCTTTTAAATGCATCACTGCATCTGAACACAATACAGCCGATATATTATCAGCGGCTCCTGCTATTTTTAATGCTCACTTTCTTTCTTTTCACATGCATTCTTCATTCCCTCTCTCCCTCCTTTCTCCAGTTTCAGCCAACAAAAAAGCCCAATTATGTCTCAAGCAGCACCACAAATTCGAGTGGACACTGAATCAGTAGCTGGGGCAGAGCCATGGGTGGCCATCTGTCTGAGTTGGCGTGGATGAAAGGAACGCCACTTTGGTCAAAGCGCCCTCGGTGTCCAGATGGAGAGGTTTTTCCACTACCTGATCATCAGCTAACCATGGCACTACAGAGCATGACTCTAGTGCATTCTAGACCAGAGGGTTATTGTTAAAAAAAAATGTCCTGGGAACAAGGCCACTACATATCTGCAAATCGGTCACACTTCAGTCTGCAGTCCAGCACGCAAAGCTCTCCACCAGTATAACCACTTTCCTTTTTCAAAGCCATCTGAACTGTAACTCGTCACATATGAATGGCCATTTAGATCAAAAACAGGATTAATTGCACTGCTAACCTCACACTGCGTATCAGCCTTGCAGGCTTTCTTCACACAGCGCACGTCATTTAGTTCCAAAGCAGCAAAGGTGGAAACGTACATTTACTCGCCTTACTTCAATCGAGTCTTTTATTTTGTGCACTTCTACGTTTTAAGTAAGAAAATAATAATAATAATAATAAATAAAAGAGGTGCTATAATTCCTCTAAGAGTTTAAGGCTGTTAAATTATTTATTGATGGAGACTCAAAGCACTTCTGTACATCGCTCTGAATAAGGGCGTCTGCTTAATGCCGCAAATGTAGTTTTTAAAATCTGTAAATTTACTTTTACTTAAGTATGTTTTGTTTCAAGTTTTATGCTTAACCACATTTTAAATCATATTCATTACTTAGTAAAAAAAATGTCAATAATGTTTAAAACTACTGCACTAATTGGGCGATGGATGGAGAACAAATACGCTAAACTCACAAGAAAGTAAGATGTAGATGGACAAGACCTCAGCTCAAAACGAAATGCTCTTTCCACCAGGGTCCCTTAAAAACCCTTGTCTTGAGTTTCAACAAAAGTAATGCACAAGACTCGACATCTACAGTACATTAAACTACATCTACATGGACCGGGGGGGCGGAGCTTATTTCATTATTCTATTTCCATGCTGTCAAAACATGACTTTGTGCTCATCTATCCGTCGCTAGAAAGAAAACACATTTATCAAACTAGAGAAGGGAAAAAAAAAAATCGTTCCTGAAAGACAGTCGTAAATCTTAAAACATTGACTCACTCTGCCGGTGATTCGTTCGTCTGATTTGCTCACGACCATCATTTATTCTGCTGAGTGCGGAGAGCAAACCTTTTGAGCAAAATGTGATTATTGTAAACTAGCGAGTGCGATCAAATACATTTCATCACTTCGATGATATGATGTGTGCAAAATTGGTGAAACCTTTCCATATTTCAGCTTTTTTTCAAAATATGGTTTTCCTTATTTCAGCTTTTTTTCAGCCATATTAAAGCACTTTTCACTGACGTGGTTAATTTGCTAAATGATCAATTAATTGATTCATTGATTGTTTGATTGATTGGTTAATTTTTTTATTTATTTTCCCTCCAATTTACTTTCCTAGTTCAATCACCTGCCAGTTCCTACTCACCCCCCTCCCCCTTCATCCTCCCAGTAGGATGAGGGCTACCCCTTGCTTCCTCTGAAATGACACCATCTGATTCTTGTTCCCCCAAACTGCTGCTCCTGCTGCATCCCAGAGCAGTGTAACACACTCAGAAGAAAGCGCAGATGCCCATGATTGGCTATTGTCGCTGTGATTGACAAGGGAAAAAAAAGAGTATGTCAATCCCATCTGGAAAGCATGGATATTTTTGCTCCATGGATTTTTCCAAGGTTCAAACTTGTGACATCTAAATGACAATGGAAAGGCTTTTTTCACCCAGGAGTTTTGTCATACTATGGTTTAGCATGTTCAGCAGTGAGACAGTAAGTATTTGACTATTTGTAGGTGTAAATAATAATAAAAAATAGCTTCTATTTTTTTAGATCATACAGTATTTGTTCAAACCTATATATGCCACTGGTTAGATATTCTGACCAGTTACTATATATATATATGGACACTAGTAGTGTGGTTCTTCCACAAATTGGCAGAGTTGACGTCTTTGTTGGAGGTATAAGACGCCTTGGGTGTGTAAGCATTACATTTTCTCTTCACTTGAACTAGGAGACCCAAATCAGTTTCAGCATGACGATGCCCCTGTGCACAAAGCAAGCTCGAAGAAGATCTGCTTTACGTGGGTTCGAGTGGAAGATCTCCTGCTATAGAGCTCTAAACCCCATTGAACAAGATGAAATTGACGACTGACTGCACCCCAGGCCTCCTCACCTCACCTACATCAGTGCCTGACTTTACTAAAACCCTTTTGTCTGAATGAGCACAAATCTCCACAAAATCTAGTGGAACATCTACCCGGAAGTGTGGAAGTTACGAGAACAGTAAATGAGGTTCATAGCTATAGCAACTAGCTACAAATGTTCATTATAGAATTACGTTTTCATGTCATTTTATAATATTATAATTTAGTTTTTTAATGTAATAATGATGAATAAAGGGGGTGTTTGCATTCTGTGTACAATTGGTGTTCTTTATGAGATATATGAAGTGGTGGCTTTGTATGTAAATCACATTTCATGCCAGTTTAAATAGAAATCTAATGTAAACTATAGTTTTATTCTAGAGCTCAGGAATGCAGCGATTATACCGAACTACTAGGGCAAGCAACTTTATGGAATCTGAATCTCTTTCTAAATCATGCATTCGCAGTTTGTCCCCAGTATATTTTCAGTATTCGTAAAACCGTTATGCAAGCTATACAAAAAGCTCATTATAATGACGCCATCCTTCAGAACAAACTAACAAGCAAGCAAATTGGTTTGATTTGGTAGCGCTGGAAGTTTCGCATGTCGTATTCTCGATTTATTCTCATCCCCACAAACTAATTATCGTCACTCCTGTCTAACGGAGACGCGCCTGCTTTTATTTTCCCACAGTAACCACTTGAACACATTGTATGTGGTCTATGTAGGAGCAGAAGCAGGAACAGGTGCTTAACATTAAATGGGGTTTCTGGTTATATGCTGTAAACTCGATTAATAGATCAGATTAATGCACGTAGGTACTGTATAGTATATGTGTGTGTGTGTGTATATATATATATATATATATATATATATATATATATATATATATAAAAATCAGACAGTACTTGAGCCAAAAACAGTTGATTCGTGAGGTTTCATTTCTTTAAATATATTTCCTCGAAATAAAAAATTTAATTACATATCTGTTCTGTACAATTGAAGGAAACATCAGTGTAGGTGATAGTTAATTGGTTAAAATGTTTAATGAGCTACTGTCAGCTATCCTATGTGTAGATGCCATAAAGATTAGCGAAGTACTTTCTAATAAAAAAATATTGGGCTTTTTTTTATATATATCCTTTTATTGTTCGACTTTTTGCTTTTGTACTTTTTCTTATGAAGTTTTTCAAAATACACAAAAAAAGCAAACCCTTTACAGAGTACTTCCTGAAGGTCAAGGTGTTGCTGGGAGTCGAGACTTTCCAGCCACCTGGTTTTATAGAAGGGGTTCATTTTTTATACGGTCGCTCCATTTTTAATGCAACGCTCGTCACAGGCTAACGATCTGCTCACTCTGCTCGCTCTGCCCCAACATCTCTACAGTCAAGGTCGCGTGCTGCGTGTGTTCGTTACGACTGGCAGAACCTGTGTGTGTGAGAAAGAGAGAGAGAGAGAGAGAGAGAGAGAGAGAGAGAGAGAGAGAGAGAGAGAGGGGGGGGGATATGGAGAGAGAAAAAGTGGAAGGTGAGAAATAGCTTTTTTTTTTTTACTTCTACAATCCTTCATTTGACACAAACTATGTTAAATGGCAGATGGTTTTAGGTTTGTTAGTTAATTAAATACGTAGATAAATTAAGGGATAAATAAAAAGAAAAATAAATTAGATATGACAGTTAAATGTTGGGGGGAGGGGGGGGGGATCATTGCTGTGGGTTTCCTGTAGCATAATAACATCTATATGTTTCTGCTTAATGAGCTCATATAGCTTTACTCTTTTTCCGTGTGCCCTCGCTCCATTTATATTAAAACTCGCAACTCCTTAAAAGAAAGTGTAAATAAAACAAACAGATCATAAAAAACTCAAAGTAAAACACACCTCACACTTTATCAGTCTTCATCCGAGTTTTTTGACCTGCGTTATCAGTTTCTTTAGTCTGAAAATTTCTTGGTTGATATAAACAGCTTTTCTTCTAAAATGCTTGACATCATTAACAAACTGTTTGCGGTCTGGGAAGAACTCTTCAAAACATTTTTCTGCCACTTGGTGGTTCTATAAAACTCTTTAATGTCTTCAGCACTATAAAAAACATTTAACAGTTCCTCCTGAGACTCCTGGTTTAACACAGACATGCAATCTTCACTGTCTGATTCAACTTCATCAACTTTTGAATATCTCTTTGCCTGCTTTTTTTCCTTGTCCCTTACCTCGTTTCTTTCTCTTCTTTAAACAGGGGCTCATCTTCCATCTCCACGTCTCCCCGGTCCCCTTGCACTGGTATGGTCACCAGGTCATCACGGTGTCTGCTGGCGACGGCTCTGCACCCCTGTGCCTGCCTCTGCCAGCGCAGGCAGCTCCAGCACTGCTCCAGAGTCAGCCGAGCAGGGCTTCTCCCAGTCCGGTTCATCCTAGCAGGGCTTTTCCCAGTCCAGTTCAGCCGAGCAGGGCTTCTCCCGGTCCGTTTCAGCCAAGCAGGGCTTCTCCCAGTCCAGTTCAGCCAAGCAGGGCTTCTCCCAGTCCAGTTCAGCCGAGCAGGGCTTCTCCCACTACGGTTCGGCCGAGCAGGGCTTCTGGGCTGCAGTCTGAGCTTGGGGCTTACCCTCACTAGACCCTGGAACGGCTCCAGCAGGCTTAGCTGCATCCTGCCCCGGAAGCTTGGAAACACCAGGGTCATTCTTTCTTTCAGGACAGGCGCGGACAGGATGCCTTATCTGACCACATATAAAACATTTGATTTCTGCATCAGTGGAAATGAAATGAGACCTGCAATGTTGTATGGATTAGAGACAGTGGCATTGAGTAAAAGACAGGAGGTGGAGATGGAGGTAGCAGAGCTGAAGATGTTGAGGTTTTCGTTGGGAGTGACGACGATGGACAGGATTAGAAATGAGTTCATTAGAGGGACGGAGCATGTAGGACGTTTTGGGGACAAGGTGAGAGAAGCCAGATTGAGATGGTTTGGACATGTGCAGAGGAGGGACATGGGGTATATCAGTAGGAGAATGCTGAGGATGAAGCCACCAGGAAGGAGGAAAAGAGGAAGACCAAGGAGGAGGTTTATGGATGTGGTGAGGGAAGACATGCAGGTAGTTGGTTTAAAAGAGGCAGATGTAGAGGACAGAGTAGTATGGAGACGGATGATCCACTGTGTAAGTACAGTAACAAAGTATTTGTACTTCATTACTTCCCACCTTTGGGGCCAGGGAGAGATGTTTGATTTTGTGTGTGTGTGTGTGTGTGTGTGTGTGTGTGTGTGTGTGTGTGTGTGTGTGTGTGT
>JAAIIK010000101.1:1940816-1958853 GCA_014706435.1 Silurus glanis
CAAGGTTCGTGCTACAGGACGAGAGTTTTTATAAACTAGTTTAAATCCTATTTATTGTTTTTTTTTCCTCTCATTGTGATTTCTATTTCTCACATTTTTAGTTTACAGCATCATGGAAATGCCTTCAAAAATTGTGATATAATTTATTTGGTCATATCCCCCGTTCCCCAATCTTATTGCATTAAAAGAAATAAAGAGAAAGGTGTTTCCTGTAGCACGAACCTTGTCGAATTTGACACGAAACTCACGACCGCATTCGAGAGGCGTCGTGAACGAGTCCAGATCCTGCCCCCAGAAGGCGAAGAACTTTTCGATGCGCAGGCTGCGCAGGGCGTAATATCCTGCGTTCCGGATGCCGTACTTCTGCCCCACCGACACCACCTCGTTATACACATGCAGTGCGTACTGGGGGGAAGGGAAAAAAAACACATTCGGATATTAATCCAGTGCATGGAGTCGGTGGCAATGCAGGATATTTAATATTGCCTTACCTCTATAGGGATGTAGAGCATGAAGCCTGGCTCTCCTGTATGAGTCATACTCATTACTCGGATTCCATTAGCGTAGCCCACACTCATTTCCTGTAACAAACACAGAAAATAAATAAATAATAAAATAAAACAAAATAAAAAATTGATGAGACCTGAGCGAGACACATTTACCTTACAAAACAGTGAGGGGAAATGCTCCGGAGTCATCGAGACGTAAGAGAGCTCAGACAACACGTCCGTTGCCCGAGGACCAATCAGATTAAGCGCTGAAAGGTGCAACAGATGAAATGGCATCACGCTATAATTTAGCACATGATTAAAAGTGAATAAATTAAGTCTATTAAGCAGCTGGTGACATACCGGTGTATTTCCAGCTGACGTCCTCTAGATGGAGCTGTGGGTCAGCCGGCATATGCTTCTTAATCCAAGACCAACAATGGACTTGCTGATCCGTCGGCGAGATGATGAAGAAACTACGAAAACAGGAAACACATGTTTAAATCATTACAGATAATAAACAGGTTTGTGGCCCTTCACCCATTTGTGCTTCATCCCAAAACTATTGCTTTGAATTGGAAGTATAAAAACTGTAGAGACGGTCTTTATAATAGAGTTTGATCGTGGTTTTTACCGATACCCACAGCTAGATTGGATCATATTTGCCGATAACTGATTAATCATCCTAATTTTTAGGAGTCAGCTGTCCACAGTAGTTCTTAAGATACCAGTACAATACCACACTCAGCAAAATTGTGTCTTATTATAGTTAAAAAAAAAAAGCCCAAAAAAAAAAAAAAAAAAAAAAAAAAAAAAAAAAAAAAAGAGATTTGTTTGTCAATATCAAAACACTCCTAGTGAGAAACCTTCCCAGAAAATAGAGCTTATTAATACAGTAAAGAACCAGACTCTTTCCCATCAAACAGTCTGGATTTGTATTAAATCTGTAGATATGTTCAAGTTTAAATGCAGAATTTATGTATTAAATCCCTCACTATGTCTGTACAATTCAACCCTCAGCTCCTCCAATCAAAAAGTCCTAGTCGTTAGAATTTTCCATTCAGTTAGTATACATTTTTCCGTGTGCTCCGTTTCTTCCTCCTGACGAACCTGTTCTTGCTCAGGCGTACCACGCTGCAGTCATTCTCGTAGCCCCCTTTCTCGTTCAGCATGCCTGTGTGCACGATGTGTCCTACTGGAACATCCAGATCATTAGAACACAGCCACTGGAGCAGCTCCATGGCCTGGTCGCCGGATGACTGGAGGTCAGGAAACGCAAGGGAAACATCAGTGGGTCGATGATGCAGTTGTACAGAAATACATTTTTTTAAATACTACACACACAATTTTCCACATTTTAATCTTTACAAATGCAAATGGACTGAAATCTCGACCGAATCGGGTCACCAGGTTGCGACTGACTAACAGGAAACGCACTGTAACCTTCCCGCCTTGTTCTGAGTAATAAAGATGAGGAAAAACAGAACAGCCAAGTCTAAAGACGTCTTTTTTTTTTAATAATTTATTATCCTAGTTATTAAAATCATCAGACATATGAAAATGTACATTTTCTTTTTTATTCTCGCCTTTACTGTTTTACTGATTTATATAAGTCTTTTGAACACTTGCAACTTCTTTCTTGTATAAAAGCTGAGGTGTAAAGAAAAGATCTTTATTTTATTATTTATAAAAATTACCATTTTTTAAATATGGTATAATTATAAAACTCAATCACAAAACATAAACCCTATTTAAATATATATATTTTTAATAAAATCCATAAAAGAAATAAAGCTATTTAAATTGTTTTTGTTTTTTTTATCTGTTAAATAAATAAATTAAAAAAAAAAGCACCAAATCCCCATAAAATCAAATCCCCATTACAATATCATGTAATCTTGTTTGAATAGAGGTGTATTTAAATATAAATAAAAAAAAATAAAAATAAAAATAAAAACTCACTGTGAGCTCAAACTTGGTGAAGGAGGACATGTCGATGACACACACGGCCTCCTTACAGCACTTCACTTCCGCACCAACGATATCAAACCAGTCGGGCTTGTAGAAGGTTTTACTCTGATCCAGGGCCAGCAAATCTGAATTAAAGGCAAAATGTCTATGCAAAATCTGAAGCACATGCAAGAAACGTTGTAAGGTGAATCTACCGTAATTTCCGGACCATAAAGTGCATCCATATATAAGCCACACCCACTGAATTAGACAAAGATTTTTATTTTAAACAGAAATAAGCCGCACCTGTGTATAAGCCGCTGTCTACATTGAAACTAATGAACTTTACACAGGCATTACGAAAGACAGTGTCTGTTACACGGTGTAACGGGTGAAATATGTTGCGCTTCCTTTAGGAGCATAGCGGTATTTTGGGAATAGCCTGGCGCCGCATTTTTCCGCTATTACTGCATGTGTGGAGACCGAGGAATATGTCCTTATTATTTTCTGATGCTTATTTCTAAGTTTCTTTGACTAACCCGTAACGCTGTTGCCAAGAATAATAAAAAAAGCACGAGTTTTGGAAACCTGTCTGTGCTTATATGATTTCTGTTGCAACTGGAGTTAGCGAGCTCTCCCCTAAACCTGACTCAACGCGTTACAACGGCTTGTATCTAAACAGTAGCCTACCAAGAAAGTCATTGTTCACTGTCTTCCTCCTTCCTTTCACAACTATTTCTCTCGGGAGTTTATCTTTTGGCATCGTCGTGCGTTTAAGAAAAACGTTTTTTTCTCCCGATGCCGTGCAGCTCAGAACACAGGTGAGGTGCGTTTTTTTCGTTTCCGTTCGGAAATTTCATTGGTCTAATGTTATGCGGTTCAGTTTATTGGCTTGAAGTTTGTGAAACCGGGAAAAACCCAGGAAAAATTCATAAATTAGCCGCTTCGTTGTTTAAGCCGCGGGGTTCAAAACGTGGGAAAAAAGTAGCTGCTTATAGTCCGAAAAATACGGTACATTGTATGAACGAAAGTCTGTGGGCACCTGACCATACAATTTGTATGTGCTTTTTAAACATCCCAGTCCCCATCTGCTGGTATAATAACCTCCACTTTTCTGGGAAGACGTTCCACTAGATTTTGGAGAGTGTTTGTGGAGATTTGTGAGATTCATTAAGCCTGAGGATGTTAGTAAAAGTCAGGTGCTGATGTAGGGTGAGAAGGTGAGGAGACCTATGGTGCAGTCAGCATTCACATTCCTCCTAAAGGTGTTCAATACGGTTGGAGATCTATAGCAGGAGATCTTCCACTTCGACCCATGTAAAGCAGATCTTCATGGAGCAGGTTTTGTGCACAGGGGTATTGTCATGCTGGAACAGGTTCATTCCTCCGCATCCAAAGACGTCAAATACAATTGCGTGCCTCTGACTGTGCTAACAGTTTGTGAAAGAATAATGAAAATGAAAAAAAAAAAAAAAAAAAAAAAAAAAAAAAAAACAAGCCAGGTGTCCCAACACTTTTGTGCATATAGTGTAGCTTCAAAAACAATGCTTCTACATAAAAAAAAAAATCAATCAAAAGTAAAGGAAACCATGGTTAGTCTTTGGTGCGACAAGCTTTGTTAAAATAAATTATAATAAATAAATAGTAAAAAAATAATAATAATAAAAAAAAAAAATAAAAAAAAAACAGTAATATGTACAATTTTGGGTAGTTTTATAAATAATTTGGCTGATGTTGATATAAATATTATTGTTTATAAGGAAAGTATAATAAAAGACTATGCCCAAATATGATGTACTAATACAATGCATATAGTATATAGTGCATACTTGTTTAAAAAACCGTCAGACTACAACAGAATTGTACTGTCCGAAAGCTGCAGAAAAGAACGAAAACTCGGATACCTTTTCCAATCTCAAAGTCTGAGAGGAAACTTTTACGTGGTGTAAAAAGATCACAAACTTTAAATAGCCTCTCACCTTTTCCTGGAGGAACGAAGTATTTAGCCCGCTCAAAGCCGTGCTTCTCCATCCAGCGAGCCCCTTGCATGTCTAGACGATCATAAAGGGGGCTGGTGCGCAACTGTCTGCCCGTCTGGAAGTCCCATCTTGGCACTTTCAGCTCATAGAGCAGGGCTTAAGCAAAACGAGGGGGAAATAGACAGAGAAAACAGTAACCCACAGAGGTGTGGAAGTATTTTTCACATTTCAGGGAAACAAGTGGTCGATTCTTTTCTTACACCATTTCTCAAAGCTGCTCCAGTGCAGACGCAACCCGGAAAAACTATCGGTATGGATTTTTTTACAAAAAGCGAAAGTTCCAGCAATCAACTATTGACCTCTAAATATAAATACTACTACTTACGCATGACCTCCATCACACGATGGCGTAGAAACGTACGGCTGCTCTGCAGATTACCGAAGCGCTTGATATCCAGAGACCACACATTGGCGCTCGGATAACCGTAAGTCATCCATTCTGCCAAATATCTGAGCACAAGAAAAGCACACACTTTCAACAGACATAAAAAAAAATGGAGTAGAATTTTACAGTGTAGCTTCTTGCTTACTTGCCAGCTCCTCCTGCGAAAGACAGACCAGAGGAGTTCATGCCTGCCAGGACAAAGTAGCCGTGCACCCCCGGAGTCTCGCCCATGAGACAGCGCATGTCTGGGGTGAAAGACTCGGGGCAGTTCACCAGCTGATGGATCTCGCATGAATCCAGGCTCGGCATTCTCCTCAGCAGGGCGCTCAACATGGGTTCTGCAAGACGATAAGATTTAATAATGATTATACAGGCACAAAAAAGCTTCAGTGTGACTGTGATGGTGCTTTAGAATATATTAGTCGGTTTCTTCAGCTCAAAATCAAGCAAAATTGACACCTTTGGTTCGTTTATTTGGTCTGGGTTCAGATTCGGTGGAATAAAACCACCCAAGAACAAAATAAAGAACACACAATGGATAAAACACTAGAACTGCTCTAAAGGAACCTAAAACATATCAAACATCTCACAATGCTAAACTCACCAAAGTGGTCCCAGTCCTCCTGCATGTTTTGGATCTCCAGCTGATTACGACCCTCAGTGAAGATGGGTTTGGGGTTCTTCTCGAAGCCTCCTGCCAGAATGCCGCCCTGACAGCTCCGTACATAGATCCTCCCATCCATATCCATCACCACTGCACAGATTCACATTCAAGCACGTTCAGTTCAACCTCCTCGTCAGCCCAGTCATTTTTACTCACATTCTTTATTTAATGTAGAATCTGAAATGTTCAGATTAAATTAGAATAATGTTGTTAGTTAGATAATTAGAGTGTATGTGTGTGGTGTTTTACCAGGTGTTGTGGGTTGCAGAGGTTCCTGTAGAGGTTTGGTGAGGAGATAGAAGTGCTCACAGCCATGCAGAGGCACAGACACCTTTACTTCACTGCTCTGACCCAGTTCATACGCCCACTGCAGGAACACCAAACACGGCGAAACGCAATATTAAGATGTACTTAATAACTAGTCTTATCAATTTCACTGGATGTACAGTATTCTTTTATTTTAATAAAAAATAAATAAAAAAAGATGCAACAGTTCATAACTGAGAAGAAACTCCTTTTTTGGTGACTGGAACTAAAAGTTTGCACTTGTATCACCATGGTATCATCTTTATTAACATATGCATTCAATATTTGGTAATATTATTAACATGTATTTAACAGTATTACTTAATACCATTAAAATCACTAAAAATGGGTAAATCTCAGCATGTTTGACTAAAATTTGCAGATACCAAAAGCCAGGTTGGAGCAGACTTGCCGATAACCGAATAATCAAATGACAATTTTTTAAATGGATACTGGATTAAAACAAACAAACAAACAAACAAACAAACAAACAAACCACTCTTTGAAAAATAACACTGAATGTATTACTTTATTACAAAAATAAAATAAAAATAGTACAAAATCATGAAAATGTGCTAAAAATATCTACTGTAAATATGAATAAATGAGTAAATAAATAAATAAATAAATAAATAAATAAATAACAGTTACATCCAAAATAAAAAAATAAAAAAAACTTCAAATGAACAGAATGTGGCATCAGTGATTCGCCTCTAGAGGCCGCTCTCGTGCTATATAATGCATTCTGCATGCATCAGTATGGATTTTTGCAGATTATTTATACTTCCAGTTAACAACTATTAATGCTGATTAATTGACAAAAACGATGAATTGGTCGACCTCTAATACTTTCCCCTTTAATTTTTTCCAAGTAAAGTGCACAAAAGTATTTGTCTAGCACTGTCATTCAAAAATATTTTAATTGAAAAGTTTCTATATTACATTGTCCCAACTCTAACCAACTGGGAACTAAAACGACCCACCTGTCCTGCACAGTTGACAAAGTACTCGCACTCAATGGAGCCTCGGTCTGTCTCCACCGCTTTGACGTGACCCTTTTCAACAAGAACTTGGTTCACACTGGTTCGTTCGTGGATCTGGACTCCTAAAATGAAATTATAAGAAATAAAAAATTTTAAGAAATAAAAAGTTGCATGAACACTTTTTTTTTTAAGGTTTAGAGATAAAAGCGTCACGTATCTTACCGTGCCTTGCTGCTGCCACGGCCAGGGCATGATTGACGTCTGGAGAAGACACGACGGAGTCTCCAGGCAAGTGTAGCGCTCCCACCAGGTCGTGAATGTTCACCATTGGGTGAAGCTTGGAAACGTCTTTGGGTTTGATGATGTTACAGGTTATACCCAAAACACTAAAAAAAAAAAAGTAACCGAACAAACGATATAACAATCGAAGAAAATTTTATGGTAAGAATATACCATTTTTTATTGACGTTTTCTCATTTGCCTCCCAAAAAAAAAAGACCTTGATGTCATTTGATGAGTGAACTCAACCAGTATTTCTTTCGCTTTCTGTATCCAAACCACAAATAACTAAAAAGTACTGATTTTATTTTTTCTCCTACCTGAACTATGGCACACAAACTTACTTGAGCCTGGATGCCAGCCGCTTCAGCGACAGGAAACGGTCCTGATTCTGAGCCAAACAGAGCGATCCCGTCCGGGCAAAAGCTTTAAAACATGCACACAAAACCTCATCACAACACCATCGCCTGTATTTATAGCAGAAAGGTGTGTCTTTCACACGCTCGTAAACGTTATACGCACCCGTTTTAACGCCGGTCTCCTGCTCCAAGCGCTCGTACAGGGCGTTCGAATAGTCTGCCATCTGGCTTTCAATAAAAATGGGTTTGGCGACACTTACTATCCCTGCACACAGCCGAGTCGTGCCAGCTCCGAGTCTACAACGCAAAACAAACAGCCGTGACATCAGCTTCCTTGTTTTTGGAAATTGCAAAGCAGCCTTAAGGAAATCTAAAATGATCTGTAAGAACCCGAGTGTTCACAATACATTTCCAGATCCTACTTATTTGGGTGGATTGTTGGCTCTAATGCTCGCTCAATATAACAAAAAAGGGAAGATTTAATTCATGAAAAGAACCTGGAACACAAACAAACCTGGGTGAAACCAAATGGAAATGGAGGGAAAGAAGAGAAAATAAGAGAGAAAATGGAATAATATGAAAGAAAGACAAATAATAAAACAAAGAGTGAATACATGTGCTAATAAAAATACTCAAATAATACAGATTAGACTAGAACTAAGAACTATATAATACTGCAGGTGGAACCAAAACCCTTTGCCCAAGCACCACATTCACCTCCCCTGCTCCAAAAGCACGATCTCCGTCCAGCCTAACTTGGCCAGATGATAGGCGACCGACGTTCCCACGATTCCGCCGCCACAGATAACGACACGGGCCTGGCCGGGCAGAGGTGCGACCTGGGCATCCGGAGCCGTGCTGAAAAACTGGACCGAGCTCCACAGGCCATTGCAGACCGCACGGGTTCTACAGCACCGAGAGTGGGAGAGGAGCCGGGGGAGCAGGGCTGGAGACAGAGCTCGAAAGCTCGACACACAGCCACGCATGGCACCTACGCCTGTAATGAAACAACGCACACGGTTACAGGCAACATCATTGTGTCTCGCAACCCAAATATAGGGTGGTGATGTCTGAAAAGACTTGAGAGTGCATTAACGCTTACTCAAGTCAGATTAAGTCAACTTATGGTTTTTTTTTTATGTTTTAGAAAACACCACTCTAAATTATTCTTTACACACTCTCTCGGCATACGGACAGCTTGTTTCTCTAAACATTCAGCTGAAACACTCTGCCGTGCCTCTTGGAAAACTCGCCAAAGTTGGAAATTACGTTCTTGTGATCCAGTTCATCCCAGAGCAGTTTGATTTATGTGCAGTCACCAGGCAGGCCGTTCCCTGATAGATATCACTCCAGACGACTGTCTGCTTTCTATATACAGAGCTCGGATGTACACTTCGGCTCGTCGTCTAGCTGTATGGTGGTCGTTTCCGATGACGGATTTGCATTACGTTGAAGTACGGAATGGTTGCCATATTGGTTCCTTTCACCTCTAATAACTCTCCAACCTTCTCTGCTACAAAACAACCATTAATCTTCCACCTCCATGTTTAACTGTGGGGGTGAGAAGGTCTGCCAACATCTTTTCTGTTGTCCGTCTTACAGAAGTTCTATTGTTACAGGTGACAAATAAAAAATTGGACTCATTTGCCCAAAGAACCTCCTTCAGTTCCATCATTGTCTGTTTAGTTTGTTTTTTGCATAGAAACAAACAGAGCACGGATACTAAGTGTTTACATGCAACTATAAAATAAACCAAAAACAAAATAATTTTTTTTTTCTCTCTCAGTAAATTCATGTTCAATAATAGATTTATAAAATATATTGAGTTTATAATATCATATAAATGTGTGCTGTATCTACGACAGCTTGCGTCTATCTTTAATGCCATTCCTTATTATTTTATTTGAAAGTTATTCGGTTTATAACTTTACACTTTGGGTTAGAAATTTGGGGAAATATTTTTAGGAACTGTTGTCAACAGTTAGCCTGCTAGCTCACAGAGGTCGAGCGAAACAAATTCCAAATACATGGTTAGCATGTAAGCTAAGCAAGGTCATATTTCCTTTAAAAAAAATGTTTAGCACTTTCATTAAAAAAAAAATAAGTCCAAAAAAAATTTTATAAATGATTAGCCAAACTAGCTTTACCGCTAACCAACGCTAATGCGTATAGAAGTTAGCTAGTGCTAGCATTCTAATGCTAACATGTTAGCCAGCTAGCAACCATAGGAATAAATCCAATGTTGTTCAATGCAGGTTGCTTTCTATGAGCAGTAGAAGTGCTTACCTGGTTTGGCAGCTCGAACTGAGTAATTTTCTATCCGTTTAGTGTTACTTCTGACCTCAAATTTTATTATTTATTCCTGGACGATGAGCAAAAGCTGAGACTTTTACCATCTTGGTTAGTTTTGCTCCTTGGGGTTACATATCTACAGGTATTTGTCCTGCATGCATGCTTTGCCCTGCTGCAGTATAAAGTCATTAATAATGGACTTGAGATCTTCTTTTCCTCTCCAAGCTGTTTGCAGATCCTTCAGCGCCCCTGTTCAAGCATTCAACCAATCTCATAGGTGCCCTAAGTAGTGCTTACTAGCAAGGGGAGAGCTTTTTAAAGCTGTATGCACAATGCAAATAAAAAAAGCATTAGGTTCATGAGAAGGTGTTGGTTCACTTTTCCATACCAGAAGCTCAGACTCAAGTTCCAGCTACACGGTTTATATTCATCACAGGCTTCTGGTGCTTGTATGGACTAATAAGAACATGTTGTTCAGGAGATAAAAACGTGTAATCGAGGTCGAACCGTTTCATTTCACTGTTAAGGAAGGAGTCTCCAGTCTCAGCACGATCGGAAGAGTTTTCCACTTCAGTTTTCCACCTCATGTTTTGCAAGTTCTCAAATGTTATTGGTCTTTTTGGTTTTTTTTAGAGCACTTTATTAATCCCTAAGGGAAGTTATAATCTTTCGAGGGTGACACTTACTTATATTTCTCATAATAACACTTCTCTATTAATATCAAGAACGTTCGCATTCTACATAATACACATATCCCAACTTGTCATCAAACTGGGGTCTGAACACAGGGTCAGCTATGGTGCAGGGCCTCTTGGAGCCGTGAGCTTTAAGTGCCTTGATCAAGGGCCGAACGGTGGAATCTCGGAAGTGCTGGGGCTTGAATCCTCAATCTTATGATCAATAACCCACAGCCTTAACCGCTGTACTGCAAACATGTTAGTCATTCATATTTTATATAGAAAAACTAAGGATGAGTGAACATTACAGTTTTAATGAATGCAAAATGTAATTGCTGTCGTATAAATTGAATTAAACAAATCAGGATATGCTAAAAAATACTCAAGTTATTAAAAGAGAAAGACTGGTGAGAAAAACTATACACCAACCAACCACAACCACATTAAAACCACTGGCCAGCAAAGCAAGTAAAACTAATTATCTTGTTATCCAGGCACCTGTCAAGAGGTGGGAGATATGAAGCAGCAAAATACACATAGGTAGAAACTTTTCAATTGAGATGTTATTCTGGTTCCTGAGTACAAGTGCTTGGACCCCAAAATTGCTATTACTGATTACAGTGCAAATCTACATTCAGAAGTATTTAAGTCAAAACCTTGATTTGTGTTTTTCAAGATGCTGTTTTGCTCATCATGGTGATTGTGATTGTCTGAGTGATTGCCTGAGATATTTTTATCCCATATATACATATATATGTTCATACTTTCATCTTGGATGTTCAATTGTTCAATGTGAAGAGGTAAAATAAATGCTCATGACAAACAAATGCATGCTTTTTTTGCCTGCTTCTGCTACCAAATTATTGTCTGGTTGGATAACTTGATGATTTAGGAGGTTTACAGGTGTTCCTAATAAAGAGGTTCCAAGCATACTGTATATCACCTATAGAAATTTTTTTTTAATATAGATAATATCAAACTATATCATTACCATTATAGTCAGAGTAGGCTGTGTATGATATTCTTCCATTCCTGGGCCCTTGAGCAAGGCCCTTAACCCAATGGTTGCCCAGTTAGATCAATGAAATAGTCACTACATTTGTAAAAGCAAAGAGCATGCTGTGATTAGTTCCTGCCTGTAGGGGGAGCTCAATGTCTATTGGATAAAAAAAAAAAGAAAAGAAAGAAAACTGGAATAAAGTGAGTCTAAATGGAAATAAATATTTTTTGGAAATCATTCTAATTCTATCCAGTATAGCAGGAGGTGGGATTTATTAATAGAACCAATATGGAATTATGACCTTTTGTTATCTGTATTTACTGTAAATGCATATTGTCATTGTTTTTTCCCAAGTGATTAGTTATTTTCCATAATGACACTTACTTATATTTCTCATAATCACACTTACCTTTCAGTGTCATGACTGTTTGAATACCACAAAAAAAAAATCGATATTGATTTGTATAAATTTCCTGAAGAATTGCAATTTAAAATGCTCGTGAATTTTTGGCAATAAACTTTTGATAACATGTTGATTTAAAAAAAAAAAAAGTAATAATAAATAAAAATGTCTCTAGTGATGATTTTCGGATTAAATGGTTTAAGGATTAAGTGAAGGTAGCGGATTAAGTGAAGGTAGCATTTTCATTTCATTTTACTTGTTACAATCAACAAATAAAGAAATAAAACATTTGAAAAATGTATCATGTATCCGTAAAAAAAAATGGATTGCACCACGAAACATCATAGCCATTCCAAAAATATATTTCTTCTTCATTCTGGCTCTGTAAATGCTAGTTATCTGTTGGAGGCATGCCTTGGCCTTTAAATGTCATTGATTTTTTTTTGCCCTTAACAAGCCCTCACTCCAGTCAGTATGGACTCGTGAGTCACAAATCACAGCAGGGAGGCTAATTAACTAAACTTTAAGCCTTGGGCAGAAATGATCGCATCTCTAAGGTGGCTATTCGGGTCAGTATAGACTTTATTTAACAATATCAGGTGCAGAAAGAAACACACTTGTGATCTTATTGAGATAAAAGAATATGGGACTCTTAAAAAATACAACAGAAGAGGAAGAAGTGTCCACATTTAGAGTGCCTGTCAAAAGTTTGTTTCTATGCAGAAATCTGGGTAAACGGCAAAAACACTCAAGAAGCAGAATAACTTGCATAAAACCGAGAACAGGAGAGAAGATATTAGCAGACTGCCTCACCCCCTTAGTTAAACATGAAGTTGGAAACTTTTATGGTTTGTGGTTGTTCTGGAGCAGGGAAAGTTGAAGAATTATTCCATAACGTGAAAGGAATACTGAACCAATATGGCTACCATTCCATACTTCAACACCATGCGATTTCATTTGAACTGCGGCTCATTGTAAATGACTTACGTACACCACACAGCCAGACAATGACTCGAGCATATGTCCATCTCTATAAGCATTATTTAGAGAGCAAACAGTCTGGAGTGTTATTTATCATGAAATGTCCTCCTCAGACACAGCACCTAAATCCTAAATATATATACACACACACACACACACTATATTTCCAAACGTATTGAGTCACATGGTCATAATTATGGTATGTGATTTTTGAGCATTGCATTACAAATTTAGTCCCAATTTGCTCTTATTAGATCTTATCTGATCTAATTCCCTCCACTCCTCTGGGAAAATGTTCCACTAGATGTTGGAGTGTGCTTATGGAAATTTGTGTTCATCAGCCACAAGGGTGTTACGAAAGGCAGGTACTGATGTGGGTGAGGAGACCTGGGGTGCAGTCAGCGTTCCAATTCATCCCAAAGGTGTTCAGTAGGGATGAGATCAGAGCTCTATAGCAGGCCAATCAAGATCTTCCTCTCCAAAGCATATAAACCAGACCTCCAAGGAGCTCACTTTGGGCACAGGGGCATCGCCATGCTGGTTTGGGTTTCTAAGTTCAAGTGGATGCAAGATTTTATAATAGCGCCATCTAAAGACAGCTGTACAATTGAGTACCATTAGCTTTGTGGTAACAGTTTGGAAGAGAACCACATATAGCAGGAAAGGTCAGGTGACCCAATACTTTTGGAAATATAGTGTGTGTGTATATATTTTGCACGTCATTCTGACTGTACATTTGCCAGTCCCTGAATCTGAGTCTAAAACACTAATATACTGATAATTCTACTATTATTATTACTATGAATATTACTTCTATAACTAGTTTAAATTAAGTCAAGACAAGTCAAGTTTGTTTCTATAGCGCTTTTCACAATGGACGTTGTCTTGAAGCAGCTTTACAGAATTTAAGAGTTAAGGTGAACGATGTGTATTTACGATGTGTAAATTACTTAGATCTTTTACAATTAATACTACTTTTACTCTCATCAGGCTCCAGCTACCAATCCTTTATTGTACTGCATTTTTAGTGCATCACTGAAGTACTTGTGTCCCATTACTCAGGAAGCTCTGCTCACCCTGTCCAAGTTTCCCTCAACAAGCACTAATGAGTCTCTGACACTCGAGCAGCACTCGCCTCTGCTGGAGGAAAGATAGGTGCTTGATGGTGTAACCATGGTGATCACTCAATCCCTCACTCTCAGTGCACTAGGGAAATTATATATGAAATAAAAAGGAAGAGAAGAGAAGCAAAGATGAGTGTGTGAAATGAAATAGATATGTAAACAATGAAGCTCTTTGTTTTTACCCCTGTACATATATAAGGCTGTGTGTGTGTGTGTGTGTGTGTGTGTGTGTGTGTGTGTGTGTGTGTGTGTGTGTGTGCGTGCTAGCTTTCAAAATTGTATACGGATTTGTTTTATTTTTATTTATTTATTTTTGATGTGGTTGTAATGTAATATGTTAATAGTGTAATTGTGTATATTGTGTAAGGTAAATTTTTACTCTTTGGACAATAAAAGTTTCTAACCTGCTTACTAACTAAGTTAAATATAATCCACGTCAATGACAATTTCAATAAATTGAACAAAATTTTTTGATAATTTCTTTTAAAAACTACTGTACCTCAGATTAGTCTGACCTGCTAATGCTAGCAAAAAACTCAAAATGCTAGTATGCTAGCATGTTAAATATTCACATTAATGTTAATAGCTAAAAGTTTACATTTTTTTTGTAATTAACAATTAAATAATGCATTTAAAATAACTAAAACAAAACAAAAGAACTATGTACATAGTTTTCTTGAGTTTAGCCTGTTAATGCTAGGAGACGTGAGTGATTTTTTTTGCTTGAATGTTAATGTTTCATATTTCCTCTTGGAATCTTTTTGTCTCATGTTTCAAGCAATTAAAGTATTACTGTGATTAATATCCACATAGACATGAATGTAATAAACATTTCTTTATCCCAAATTAACTTCCTAAATGAATTCATACATCTATCTTTTTTTTTTTATATATTTTTTTTCCTTCTTGTTTTTTTTTTTTTTATCTTTGTACAGTGACCTTTACAGGTAAACAAAATATTTTTTCCTCTTACAATTTCACCAATAAATAGATCATTAAATTAATAAAAAAAAAAAAAATACAAATCATATGCCAGTGTTTGCGTGTAGTAACATTTAACATCTCGAAGCTGATTTGTTGAACTACAGCAGTTTTTAATGTATGTATTACTAGCATTTGATTGCGTAGCATTTACCATTACTTACCTCTCAGTACACTGCTAAAGTAGAAATAGAGGAGACGATAAATCCCTGCATTTTGCCTTAAAGCTGGCACTACTCCATGAGCTGCTGTTAATCAACATCTTCTGCTTAATGAGCAGCTTATTATCAAATCATGTAAACGAAGAAAACAAGAAAAGGCAGGTGCCCATAATCCATAGAAAGAAAGAAAAATCTGTCAAGCGTATACATTACATGCACATACACTGTCGGACAAAGACAAGAAATTTCTTCACGTTTTTTTATTGATATAAATATATTTTGTATGTACACTATTTCAACATGAATATGCATTATGTACAGATTCACTATACAGTCAATGCTTTTACAGTGTGCGCATTAATGCCTAAAGTCTTATGGTACGATCTACAGGGGTCTTCAATAGCACTGAGGAACAACTAACAAACTGATACGACGTGAGGATGT
The DNA here is from genome assembly GCA_014706435.1 of Silurus glanis. NCBI lineage: Eukaryota > Metazoa > Chordata > Actinopteri > Siluriformes > Siluridae > Silurus > Silurus glanis. The sequence continues at coordinate 1,956,333 of JAAIIK010000101.1, forward strand.
GATGAGTCTGAAATACTGGTTCAAATAAAGACTAGAAGGGTAAAATTGTCCAGCCGGTTGTTGTGAATTAGAGTGCTGTGCTCAGAGCTAAGAGCGTTGCATTGGATTTTAATGGTGTATCTGATGCTCATGGAAATTTTGTTGTCAAATTTTAACTCTGTTGATGTGGAACAGGGGTTGAGGTTTTTAAGGGTTAAGGCTTTAAGCAGGGGTGTCAAATTTACAGTCTAAAGGCCAGGACTGATCCGAAACTGATTGCATGGTAAGGGGGTATCCCTAACCAGGTACCCCTTTAAAGATCATGTGATGACTTCCCTTTAAAAAAAATCAGTACTGCATTGTCATAAGTTTTAGACACGAGATTTTCAAACACCAAACAAACCAAATCTGGTATTAATGACCAACTTTTAGATGATGATTTTAAATAAAAAATTCAAAACTTCAAATTTCATAAAAATGATTTTTTTTGTTTCAGGAAGCCACACCTCATGTTTACATATAATTTTATGAACAAACGTTTCTCTGCAACTTTATAAGGTTTTTTTGTAATTAGATCGATAAATAAATAAATATTACACACAAATGAATACAAAATCAAATAAATGAATATAGGAAATGTACTGAAAATAAATACATAATAATTTAAATATATAAATAACAATTAAATTCAAAGTTTTCGTTCTGGGAATGTCATTCAGGTTTTAAAGTAGCATGAAGATATAAAATGGTCATTAAAAATAGACTTGTTATTCATCAATAACCGCCGGGTCAAAAACTCAAGCTGCTGTGCAGATGTGCTAATAATACTGTATGTAGTTCTTCATTAGCAAGCTAAAAATTAATTCGATTGATTTATATTACTGATTCAATCCAATTCTGGTCCAGTTTTGAACACAAAACAGAATGAAGTAAAACTATGATTTGGAGAAGTTTTCTTCATAATTAAGTGTATTTTGTAGGTTATTAAACATGTTCAAACTGTTTGTATTTATTCATAGAAGCTCAAGAAATATAGCTTTCAGAGGCGTCGCTCATGTGTTATCTGATCTGGGTTTCTTTTTGGTCCATGACATCTTTAATCTTCTGACTTTACAGAGAGAGTTACTGAAAGACCATATAAATCTAGGATGGAGACATGCTTTTCTCAATGTTTCTGTACATGAGAACTTACTAACGATCCTCTAGAGCCCCGATATTCCGCCTACTCACTTTGTAAACACTGAGTCTGGCGTGATTTGTTGTTATTTCAAAAAGAAAAAAAATAAATAATAAGTATCGTCTCCGATTGTCATTTGATTACAAATCCCTCTCTGTAATGTACACTGTAAAAACAAAAATGGCTTATTGGCAGCAGGGTTGCCAGTACTGTCAAATTTACAGTAACAACCGCAAAACATATTCACTGTAAAGTTTCGTGATATTTTACAAAGTATAAAAAAAACAAAACAAATACAAAAAACCTAAGCCGGTGCATGTGCTTATTGGGTGGATGCGTTGAAATAATCGCAGGTGACTTACACAATCAGTGAAAGATTCAACAGAGGATGCATTGATGAACATTCAATTGACGTTTCTTTTCTAGACTATGTGTTATTAAAGATGCATTTTTATCAACTTTACAATCATGGGTGTGTTATTTACAGTAAATATAATTAAATACATTTTTTAAAAGTTTACTTAGTAAAGTTTTTACTCCAATTGACTGTTTTATATTGAAGATAAGTCACTTTACCTGCATATGAAAAATTCGCTATGTCTATATATTGGCAATTAGAATGGATTATTAACAGTTTTGTTTGTATAAACATATTATATAATTGTTGTTTTTAAATTTGATTTGTTATTTCCACAATAAATATTTGTAACTGCATAAGATTGGCAAAGCATAAAAGGGTTAAGAACCCAACCATGACAGTATGTCAGTTCAGGGATTTGAACCCACAACTATTCATTCATAACAGTCGACTTCTACTACTGAATTAATTGACAATCAAAATTGACTGAATCAAAGAAATCCATGATGATTTTAGTGCTTAAAGTTTCTAAATTATAGATTAGAAGGTTGTATGTTCAAATCCCTTCACTTCAGAGCATCAGCCAAACGAGCAAATGTACTGGATTGTGTGTTAATTTATACTACACAATACATTAAAGTGCATTACAGTAAATATATGCCAATGCTTGCATTTAACACTATTTCTATTCAATTTTGTTCTTTATTCAATTTTTATTTACTCTTTAAAATGATGTCTATTTGATATCTATTGCACATTTTTATGGCCTATAGCATTATTCGTTTGTTTGCTGTGTATATATGTAACTATATGGACATATTCAACCTGCATTTTGTTCATTTGTACAACTATTTGCACTTTTGGTTGTAGTAAAATTGCTTTTTTTTTCAGTGGAATGACAGTGAATATGTTTTAATGTTGTTCAATGTAGATATTGCAGTACTGTTCTGCCAATATATATATATATATATATATATATATATATATATATATATATATATATATAT
>JAAIIK010000101.1:1958863-1972151 GCA_014706435.1 Silurus glanis
TATATATATATATATATATATATATATATATATATATATATATATATTGCATTAATACTGAGTTATGAGGAGGCCCATGGATTCATTACATCCACAAAAGCTATCAGATTAACTTCTGATTCATTTCAGGTCCAAGACACACACACACACACACACACACACACACACACACACACACACACACACAGGTGAATATGTGGGCTGCAGTAAATCCTGCAGGTAACCTCCATTTTTTGGTGTTTTTTGCTGTTCACACAATTCATTTTCAAAGATTGACGACCAGATACCCCAGAATACCGGCGATGAGTAAAACCACAGTGAAAATGATGCCTGCGAAGATCCTCATGACTCCAGCTTCAGCTTCACCTCCATCCTTGGGTTCCTCTTCGCAGATAGAGATGACACCAACGGACGAGTTTCCCACGCTGACTGTGGATTTCAGTTCAGCTCCTGCTTCCTGCTTGGCCTCCACCGCCCACGGCGCCACCTGCACCTTCATCTCCATCTCCTCCATCATCTGATCGAGCTGAGCGATCTCAGCCTCCAGGTCTTTTAAATCGGCAGTGTCGATGCCCGGGTCCGCTTCGTACTTCATGCTCTGCATGCTCATGGCGCGGGCCGCCACCGTGCTCGTGCTCCCGGTCATGCCGGTCTGGATGAAGTGTCGCGTGGGCACCTTGATCGGAAAATCGTGCCCGATCTCCAGCGACCTCCTCATGTCCACCTCGAGGATCTCCACGCTGCTCGTGAAGAGCACCCACAAGCGCTCGTACTCGGCGCGGTCATCTCCACTCACGCTCTTGTCTTTGAGCAGCGCGGTCAGGCGACTCCGGTTGGCCGCCGCCAGCTCCTGCGCTTTCCGCCGCGTCCTCCGCAGCTCCTCGCGCAGGTTCTGCGAGTCCGAGGTGCTCCCTAAAGCGGACACCAAGTGCCTGTAGCAAGCGGTCACCTTGTTCAAAGCGTCCAGCATGGTCTTACATTCGTCTTTGCCCATAATGGTGGAAAAAAAAACACACAAAATAAATAGAATAAATGGAAAGTCGTGGATGAGTGGAGTGGAGTGGAAACGCGCCTAGTTTCCACGGCAGCGCCGCATCCACGCAAATCCACTCAGCGCTCGCGTCACGGCCGATTTCTCTCCAGCCATGTTCCTCCTCTGGTTCTTCACCAGGCAGCGCACAGGCTTGGTCTGTAAACAGATTTACTTTTGTCCTTTGGAGATTACAGTCGGTTTCAGTGGCCTACACAACACCACCACCACCACCCCACCCTATACCCCACTATAATGTTCCATAATACACAACACTACTCCACAGTGACACCTCCAATTCCAACATGATCTGGATCAAAAACAATCCCTGGATCATAATCCTAATAAAAAAAAGGAAATAAAAGACGCAACGTGTCCTCAGATGCTCATAAAAAACCTTCTACATCCCAATAAAATCCTTCTGATGGATGTGCATGAAACCATCTCCCTGGTGCGCGGTCTCCTTGTTCTCCTTTCCCCCTGAAAAAAATCGTGCAAATCATGGATTATATATCGCGTGTGTTTTCGCTTTGTTTCGGGGAGATGTTCACTTCCCAGATGCGCTCCATTAAATACCGCTGGAAAGCTCACGTGGACGCGCATCACCGACACAACCAGTCAATCTCGCGTTCACGAAGAATAAATCAATAAAACGACATCTATGAAATACTACAAGCTGATTGGTTGACCAGGACGATCCTGGATACACGTCGATACTGATTGGCTCATGTGCATGTCAATCAAAGAAGCACGAGCAACTGTTGGAGTGTGTGCTAATTTAAGTGTGTTTATTCCCATCATCAACATTGTGGAGTGTGTGCATGAAGGCAATGGCAGAAAAATGCAAAATAAATGCAAGAAATTGTGGCATGTATAAATTTTCTTATTTATTGTTTATTTGCATTTCTAATTATTGCTGCAAATAAATAAATAAATAAATAAATAATATGCTGATGTTTTTTCTTCTAAGAAAAAAACTATTTATCAAGTGCAATGCAATGTCATATTTCCATGTTTTTTGCTAATATATCTGTAACAAATAATGTATAATCAAAATATACAGTTATATACAAACTATGCACTAAATATATACACACACAAGAGGTTCAAATTGGAAGCATGAAGTGTTTTTCCCTTATGGAGAATCCTTAAAAGTTCTTTGTTGCAGCAATGTATTAGGAATCTTAAAAAAATCCCAGAAACCTCAAATCCTAAATGCGATAGTATTAACTTGAAAAAATATAACCAAATATATAACTTAATAACTTTTTAAGCTACATTTTACCAAACTCAACCCTGCCCTCATTCCAGCAGGTTCTTCAGACTGATTATGTTTTATTTTCTTTTTTCTAATGAATCACATTCACAGTTTTCCCACAGCAAACAATCAAATATCTCCAAAACTTCCATAGATGGACACTAAAGGAATGTTTGGTTTGAAGTGTTCAGGATTCTAACTCCAACTGCCAGAACCCTCACACACACACACACACACACACACACACACACACACACACACACACTGAAGGTCTGAAGCACCGTTCTCTCCTTTACACTCTGTTACTCTACCTGTAACACACACTTTCACATCATCTAGCTTTCTATCAATCTACCAGTCTCTCTCTCTCTCTCTCTCTCTCTCTCTCTCTCTCTCTGTCTTACTTAATATTTCTATTAATCCACCTCTCTATCTCTCTCTCTCTTTTTCTCTTTCTCTCTCCCTCTCTCTGACTCACCTGTAACACACACTCTTACATCATCTATCTTTCTATCAATGTTACACACTCTCCCATCCATATGTCTCAATCTACCATTAGGTACCCAATCTATCTCTCTCTCTCTCCCTCTCTCTCCCTCTCTCCCTCTCTATCTCTCTCTCTCTCTCTCTCTCTCCCTCTCTCCCTCTCTATCTATCTATCTATCTATCTATCTATCTATCTATCTATCTATCTATCTATCTATCTATCTATCTATCTATCTATCTATCTATCTATCTATTCCTCCCCACCTCCTTCTAACTCTGTCACTGTATCTGTAACACACACTCTCACTACATCTATCTTTCTATCAAGCTACTCTTGCTCGCTCGCTCGCTCGCTCTCTCTCTCTCTCTCTCTCTCTCTCTCTCTCTCTCTCTCTCTCTCTTTCTCTTTTTTCTACATATTTCTTTCTTTCCTTTCTATCTATTGGCATGTGTTCTTCTTTCACTCCACCTGACTTTCTACTTGTATCTCCCAATCTGTCAAATTTTCCCCACCGACCATCTGTCTGTCTGTCTGTCTGTCTGTCTGTCTGTATATATATGTATGTCTGTCTGTCTGTCTGTCTGTCTGTCTGTCTGACTGTCTGACTGTCTGTCTGTATGTCAACCATAGCTTTTTGCTTTCCGACTAGCTTTGTCAAGCCACCCTTACCTACCTATCGTTATTAATATAAACTTATTACAAATTACTAAGTCATCAAAAAGAATCTTTAATGACTACAAAACTACTGAAAATTATGCATAAAAACACTTTTTACATCATTACAGGCGGCCAGATTTTATGAATAGGAACAAATACGGCAACTAAATAATAGAATATTTCTGGCACAGAGCTATTTGGTTCTTTCAGTATGATATTTTATTCTATATTGTGTATGTATATGAATAAAATGCCTGTGATTTTTACATGATCTGATCAAAATCGTAACATAATTAATAACATAATTAATGTTAATTCTTAACAATAAATCTAACATTGTGTTGTTATTATTATTGTGTGTATGTTTACTGTGATTATGTTTAAGTCCTGAGACAAGACTAAAGAAATCCTCACTGTTCAATAGTTTTTGTGATTTATCTATAATTCTATAAAAAATTTACAAAAAAATAAGATTCTTAATCGTATATGGTTCAGGTATTACAACATATAAGACTTATGTTAGACTAAAATGTAACTGCAAAAACAAAAACAAAAATTTCATGATGTTTTCTTTTACTTAAGAAAGTATTAGTAATTAGAAGATAATTAATTAGTAAATAAATTCCTTAAGACTCATTTCAAGAAAAAAAAATCAGTCAATACACAAAATCTTCTTGTAAAACAATCGCATGGCATCAGTTCAGCTCTCTCTGTATGACTAATCAGTGATTTTAATCTCTCCATGTCTTCACAGACGGCACAGTACTCTGGTAACAATTAAAGTCGTGATGACTAAGAGCCAGCCTCTGCTGGGACGCCCTGAAGGTTCTGCACAGGGGAAAGAGCTCCACATTAACCTGCTGCGTTCATGCAGAACAGAATGCCGTCCCTGCTCTCGCCTCATGAGGGGAAAAACAGCACGTCCCTGCAGGCCTCTGCCTGAGCCAGCTTCCTAAAGCACATTTGCCAGCTGTGCCACCCTGCCAGCACGGCCTTCCGAAAGTTTGAAAAGGATTAAGATGACTATAGAGAGAGATGGTGTTTACTGATTCATCTCTGCCTTATAGTGCTGCAGTATTCACTAACCTCCAGTTTTAAAACAAACCACCAGGAAAAACCAAAAAGGGGTTTTCAGTGATCACTGATGCCATGTTTGGGTCTCCTTTTTTTAATGCAAAGAAAACAATGCTACAAAAAAACTCTTCTTAAAAGGTTTATAAGAGCATTCAGAGGAACATGATCAGACTGGTTTGAGCTGACAGGAAGTCCATAGTAACTTACATAATCACCCTTTACAACCATGGTGAACAGAAAAGAAGAATTTGAAGATATCATGAGCTCAGACTCATCAAAAATTCATAGTTAAAGATAAGAAATTAGAATGAGAAGGAAAAACAAGTATAAAGAATAATGTTATAACCAATACAGATTAATATCTTAATAGTATTTATTTTCACGTTATTTGTCAATACTTGAAAACATTTTTGGATATATGTAATAATGGCCTAACTGTAAATACACCGATCAGGTATAACATTATGACATCATAACATTCTGAGCGGTGAAATGAGTAACACTGATTATCTCCTCATCATGGCACCTGTTAGTGGGTGGATATTTTTATTAGGAAGCATGTGAACATTTTGTCCTTAAAGTTGATGTTAGAAGCAGGAAAAATGGGCGCGTGTAAGGATTTGCGAGTTTGACAATTTGTGACGTCTAGACGTCTAGACGTCTGGGTCAGAGCATCTCCAAAACTGCAATTCTTGTGGGATGTTCCTGCAGTCATCAGTGTCTATCAAAAGTGCTCCAAGCAAGGAACAGTGGTGAATAAATAAACTTAACTTGGTCCGTGTGGTCCGGTCCAACAGACGAGCTCCTGTAGCTCAAACTGTTGAAGAAGTTCATACTGTTAATGCTTGATGGGACAGAATTGTTTTGGCAGCAAAAGGGGGACCAACACAATATTTGTCAGGTGATCATAATGTTATGCCTGATTGGTGCATGTAATTAGGTGATAGGTAAATATTGTGAACTATATTGTGAAGCCTCAGCTCTCCACTTGACCCATAAAAAGCAGGATCATCTCACTGCCTGGCTTCATGAGACGCGTAAAGATTTATCCATGCTGCCGTATTAACGAACGGTTCGAGTGTTTGCTCCAGCATCTGTAACGAGGTCACAAACCTTGTGGTTTAAATGTGAATTCGGAATCACGTGTACAGTGGAACGAAGAGACCTCTCGTCCTGTCCTTAGGGTGAACTTCAGGTGCTGTTAGATAGATTAACAGGTTTCTAAGACTCCTGGGATTAGCGCTATAATTCCCTCTAATTACACTTTTAACAGAAACAGCTTCTGTTTCTATGTAGTTGTTTCTTTACTCAAATTCGGACAAAACTATTGGGACACCTGGATTTTTCCAGCCATATGCAGTTCTTATACAAACTGATACTCCAAAGTTCAAGACATACAACTGTCTTTGGATGTTAGATATTTCATTCACTTGGAGTAGGAGATCCAAACTTGTTCCAGCATGATACTTCCCCTGTGCAGATCTTCTGCTATAAAGCGCCTATTGAACACCTTTAGAGAAATAATAAAAGTATAGCACATCTACTAATAATTATATATAAATAAATCGGTTTTTACCGATGTATGTATGTTAGAAACGATGCATCGCAATATAAATGCCAACTTGTATTTGATACATACGTTTTAAAAACTGTAAATCACATCGTTAACAAATTATGCCGATGCACAGATGCGAATCGATGAATCTTTTTATCTCTAACATAGATTTTGTAAATATGAAATGCTGTAGAATGTGGACCTCCTAATGATTTTCAAACACTTTAAACAAACAAACAGTTTAGTTTTTATACTTTACATGACTCCTGTGAAAAAAAGGAGAAGTGCACATTAGTCCTTCATTACAGTTCTAAACATGTCATTGGTTTTAACCTGGTTGACTTATGTGCTTCTTACATAATAATAATAATAATAATAATAATAATAATAATAATAATAATAATAATAATAATAATAATAATATAAGTAAGTACTAGACATTGTATGAAAATTATGCATGTATGGGCTAAGAGAGTAATAGAGAGTTATAGACATCAGTGCTTCATAAATTTGTCCTTTGTCATTTGTCAAACACAAAATTGGTCCAATAAACTACAAAAAATAGTCTCTTATGTGTTAAATTTTAAAGCTTAGCAGGTAGCTTCGGTTTTACTACACGAACTACAGAGATGTTTTATAATACAGGATCAGGAGAAATAATGTTACTGAATTTACACGCCAAGAGTAAAGTTACAAACTGTTATAAAGCCTAATATAATCCACTGAATTATTAATGCCCTCCCACCGCTCAGGAAAGGCGACCCGGTTGATAGATGGAAGATTACATGAAGAGGCAGTCTGATAACATCTTCTCTCCTGATTCAAGGTCTTACAGAAGTGCTTCTGTTCAAAGACTTGGACTCAACTGAACACAGAATTGTCTTCATCCAATTCTTGTGTTTTTGCCTTTTAGCAAGTTTGTTGCATAGAAACAAAAGGAACATGCATAAAATGGTGCTTTAAACGAACGCTATTAATGTAAAGTTGTTCTTGATTGATACAGATGCCACTGATTTGCACAAAAAAAGAAGGAATTTTATTTGCATTATGCAGTGCTGTAAAGTATTTGAATAAATGTACTCATTTACTGTACTTAAGTCATTTTTGGCTACTTTCTAATTTTACTGAGTATGAAAGATTTAAACGACTTTTACTCCCTACTGAAATACATTTATGATTCGATGACAATCGTTACCAATTACATTTTGCAATCAATCATTCAGCTCTGAATATTTGTTTTTACTTTATCTAAAATGATTCACTTTATCGAATGCTATTGGTTTTTCTACATTTTGACGCGATACTGTCATTTTATTTGTGAACTGAAGATCCTTTTTTTTGAAAGACGGCTTCACTACTTTGTCTTTGTGCTGTTACAATTCGATTTGTATTTTAGGAAATAAAACCCCACAAATCAACTGTTTTTGGCTTTTCATTAACGTGCGTCTTGCTGTTGAAGACTAGTGCATATTTAAGCCTACGTTCAATACGAGCCAAATATCTACGTACTGTTCAAATCAGATACTCAAAGACTTTCACTTAAGTCATATTGGAATTAGTGACTGGTAATGTTTTTGCTTTTACTTAAGTATAATTTTCAGGTTCCCTTTACACCATATGTAAAATGTTCTCATATAAAGCCCCTAAATAATTGATCTATTCACTGTATTCTAAGGTGATCTGTTACTTTAAATAAACCTCCTCGCTGGGATTGAGAGCTTTACCCTCTAAACCCAGATCATCCTAAAGGCTCTGCCGCTTCCAGTTTAAGTGCTAATCCAATCACACGTTCAATCACAGCGAACAAAACTCCTCATTCTTCTTCTCTTTCTATTCCTCCTCTCTTCCCTTAATTCATCCTTCGTTCACTTGATCCATCTCTACGTTTTCAGTTTCATTCCTGACGGAAAACTGCTGCTCGTCGTTTCTTTGCATTTCAGCTTGAAAGAAAATGCCAAGCTGTGGCCACAGAAGAACTGTACACCAGGCAGTGTGTGTGTGTGTGTGTGTGTGTGTGTGTGTGTGTGTGTGTGTGTGTCAGAGAGAGAGAGAGAGAGAGATATGCCTTTATGTTCTAAGATATATATTTACTCCATGTTCAAGATTTTTTTTTGTCATTTTCTCTGCACAGCTCCATAAATATTGGCACCCGCCCCCTTATAATAGACCACACTCTAAAACATGAGTCTGGCCGTAGGTAGCATTTACATTTTGTTATAATGTAGAAGTTACTGCATTAAAGGTGAGAAGGCCTGGGTTCAGTCAGCGTTTCAATTCATCCCAAAGGTGTTCAGTAGGGCTTATAGCAGGAGATCTTCCACTCCAACTCTTGTATCTTCATGGAGCTGGCATTGTGCACAGGGGCATTGTCACGCTGGAACGGGTTTGGTTTACCACATCCAGAGACATTCTATGCACAGAGGTGGAAGGTGGTAGCTCAGATGTGTGTGTGTGTGTGTGTGTGTGTGTGTGTGTGTGCGTGTGCGCGTGTGTGTGTGTGTGTGTGTGTGTGTGCGTGCGTGCGTGTGTGTGTGTCCTGATGTCTTCATTCCTTCCATCCCTCATTCATTCATTCCTTCGATATGCAGAATTGTCAGGATTTTGACCTTTTAATAGAAATTCTTGAAGCTGGACATAAAAGGCAAAAGAATCCATATCGCAAGACTGTCGCAAAAACGGAAGTGCCGCGATTTCGCACGTGTGCTAAACAGAATCTCGCACTACAGATCGTATTTCTGGTACGGAGTGACACTGCGCTAACTCTAGTTCCTCAAAGTGATAGACGGCATCTAAACAAACTTGCGGTCTGCCACTTATTACGTTTTTGAGGGAACTCAGATTTTAACATTTAACGTTCCGAACATAGGAAAAGGAATTGCATGTGCACACATGTGCACCGACCCTAAAGCCCTGTACAGAAACGGTTCGCTACAAAGATTCTGCACACTGATCCTACGGCTGCAATTAAATGAACATGGATGGCAGTAACAAGCTGAGATATTGATCTATCACCATGGTGGAAAAAGACCTCCTCTGGTGTAAATGATTCATAAGTAAACATAAAGCACTTTTATACCGTTGCGGTGTTAAACGCGGATTCTCGGCAGTCACGTGATGCGAAAGGGTGTGAAAGATTTCATACGGCGTATTAGCTCGAGGAAAGGAACGCATTATGCAGAGCGAAGCATTGAATCAGCGGGACAGTTTATTATCCGCCAGACCGAATGTGTGTCATGGATGTTGACAGCTGCGAATGCTGAAAGTGGCAAATCTGAATCAGTAATGAGAACATCATCATCATCCTCTTCATCATCATTAGCATCCACATCATGATTATCATTAGGACTGCTAGTGAAAAAATTCAGAGTCTGTCGCTAATCTCTAAAGAGGTGCCCAAACCTTTTTTTTTTCTTTCCAGTCCATACTGGTGTGATTTCCGGCATATTATTAGGCTACAGGAATTGATTCCGGATTTGGATTGAGAGTCCATCCTGGAATAATCGAGAGTGGCAGACTGAGAAAGGACTCTTCAGCCTTTAATCTGCTTTTTGCGGATTGCTAATGCATGTTTGTAAGGGGAGAAGGAAAAAAGCGAGCAACTGTCAGGTCACGGTTTATCGTGTGTAAATCCTCTGGGTGACGGAGAGAGAGAAAGAGAGAGAGGGAGGGGAAGTAGTGACAGGAATTTCCAGAGAGTCAGATCATCACAAGTCACTGCTTGGTAGCGCCACCAAGTGAAAAATAAGTACATACACAATCCAGGGCATTAAAACCCAAAACAAATAAATTGGTGAAGCAATAAATGGCAAATATTAAGCGTTTGATGATCTAAACAGAAATAACTAGTCAAAAAATGAACTTGAATCATCTGCTCTCATGAGACTCTCCTTTTCTGTACTTTTGTCACAGTAAAGTAAAGAGAAAACGCTAGAAACGAGGAAATAAAAAAAAAATCTGGTTTAAATAAAACCAGACATTCTTTTCTGTTCTGTCTCCAGAAAGATGCAGCTCTACCTCTGCCATGTTAATCTGGATTATGTGATTCTCATTACACGCTGAGAGCTCGAGTAACGAGGAGAAAACGATCTGCATAGAAAATATTGGTCACAAATTATTATTCACTTTCTATATGATAAAATTATAGAACATCTACTGATAATTATATGTAAATAAATCTTTGTTACTGGCATGAATATGTAAAAAAAAACGATGCACTGTGATAGAAATGTAAATTTGTATCGAATTTCATTAGACAAAATTCGATCCATTTGAATCATTTGCCATGCCATGTGACGAATATATCCAGCCTGTAGCTCGGCATGTACAATGAAAAGAGACAAGACAGTCAGATCCAACTTTCAAAATTGTAAAAAATTTGGTTTAGTAAGTCAATTCAGTTTTATTTGCAGTGCGATTTTAACAATTGTCTCAATGCAGCTTCACAGAGATACATAAGTTATAACATTTCTACATAAGTGCGGGTTTGGGAACCTTCTCCATGCGTCCAGTAAATACAGCAGACCAGTCTTTTGTTTTGTAAAACAAATTATTTGACTACCAAATATCCACACACACACACACACACACACACACACACACACACACCATGGTAAATGTAAAGCCATTGTTTTTATTAGGTTTTTTTTTTGTATACAGTATGTAGGTCCTCGAACCCCCTCAGATCAGACATGTGAACTCCAAAACAGCTGAAATATGTCTGGAGCTTTTACGAGACACCTTATAAATCAGCTTATTCATGTTAAAAATTAGTGTTTTCAGTGAAGAAAGAAAATGATAAAATACAGTTCCAGTCAAAAGGTTTGGCCACTTCTTTCTCCTTCATGGGTTTTTCTTTATTTTTATTATTTTCAACATTGTACATTCAAACTATGAAAGAGCACGTATTCTGTAGTAAACAAAAAGTAAACAATTAAAGATTGAAGACTGTCCAAAGTAGCTACATTTAGTTTTAATGAAAGTTTGGCAAACTCATTGCCGTTCTCTCATCAGATTTATGAGGTAGTCACCTGGAATGGTTTTCAGCTCTCATGTGTGTCTTATCGACTCATTATTGCCTTCTTAATATGCTTTAGACCAGGGGTCACCAACCTTTTTGAAACTGAGAGCTACTTCTTGGGTACTGATTCATGTGAAGGGCGACCAGTTTGATACACACAGTTTTCAGTTTGATCTGAAATAACAAATTTGCTCAATTCACCTTTTATTATATGGTATTATTAATAATTAATGATATTCCTCTATGTGAAGACACTGATCATGTGACCCCTGCTTTAGACCATCAAGTGTGCAGAGGAAATGGTGAGTCATATTAGTGCTACTACAACTACTGTACAAATCCATATTATGGCAGAAAACACTCAGATAGAAATTAAGGTCAGTCATTCCAAAAAAATCCCAATAACTTTAAATGTATTCCTAAGTACAGCCTCCAAAACTATCAAATGCTATGATGAAACAGTCTCTCACAAGGACCACCCAGGAAAGGAAGACCAAGAGCTACCTCTGCTGCAGAAGATGAGTTTGTCAGGATTACCAGGTTCAGAAATAAATCTGTCTCGGAGTTCAAGTAGCAGACATATTTCATAACATCCACTGTTCAGAGGAGACTGCGTGAGACAAGACACAGGAATGCACATTAGATGAAAAGTGTCCTATTCCAGTGGAAAAGTGTCCTATTCCAGGAATTTAAGTGGCAGTTGTTGTTCAACACGTTTTCTTTTACTACATAATTCCATACGTGCTCTTTCATAGTTTGGATGTCTTCAGTATTAATGTTGAAAATAATAAAAAAAAAAAATACAGAAAACCCCCTGAAGAACAAGAAGGTGTGTCCAAGCATTTGACTGGTGCTGAAGATCAAACTGAACAGAAATCTGTTTCAGAAAGCCTGAAAAGAGCATGGCAGATGGTGCAGCATCACTAGAAGGCCAGTAGATGGCAGCGTGGCGCTGTTTATCCTCTCAGCTGCAGGAAGAAGAAGAACCGAGAGGCGAGGAACCCGGAAGTGTGTGCCTCTCGTTTCTACTCGTTTTTTCAAACTATCCTGGCTGACTCTAATGATGAAATCCGGTGTGCTCGTTTATCTTTCGCAGATTTCGACAATCAGGCACCGAGCGAATTATTTCGGTAAGCAAAAAATGCACATGAGAGATTTCCTCCAGACATCATCGCGTGTCCTGTCAGTAGGTAGAGCATTTTTGTAGCCTAATAGTTAGCTTCGTGGCTAACACAGTAAATATCCGGGTCTGATTAAATACCTAAATTATAATAATTATGCCTGCGATTATATTTTTAGTATTATTTACTTGATATAACAATCAGTTTGATGCTGTCAGTTTGACCACAGCGTTTGGCTATAAACCGTGATTTAATCATCGGATCACTCTCAAATGGATTTCTCGTGTGGTTGTAGTGCACTACGTTGCCATTATATTTGACCCCTTTATAGGGCGCCTATGAAGGGAGAGTGGTGCTATTTGGAATAAGAGGGCAAGATGGTTGTTTCATTGTTGGCGAACGTCTCGATGAGTGTGTATGGTTATAATGAGCAATATATAATTTGTTTGTTTGTTTACTTATGTATTTGTATATAATAAAGGATTTAAGCAGCTAGCAAGATAATACAAGTGTCTGTTTTAGTAACATCCCCTGTTAATATAATGAACAGGCAGCAAGCAACCATGTTTTTAATAGGAAATGTCATCAATGAAGGGAGTGTGTATGTGTTTGTGTTTGTGTGTGTGTGTGTGTGTGTGTGTGTGTGTTTTGTTGAAAAACCCGAAAGAAAAGCTAATAGATATTATTATCTATATAGACACATTTGGTTGGAAATATTGTATTTCTATTTAAATAAACGAAATGAACTAATGTGTGTGTGTGTGTGTGTGTGTGTGTGTGCAGGTTGATCCTCGTATCTGCTGTCCACTTCATCATGTCAGTGTGAAATCTTCTGTCCGAGGTAAACCCAATGCTATTCATCAGTTTATAACATCACAATAAATGTCACGTCGAGGGAAATTTCCGACTCGACTTCAAACTCGACCTTCAGAAACTAAACCGTGTGTGTGTGTGTGTGTGTGTGTGTGTGTTTCATACCACATATTCTGTATCATATTTAATCTTTTGCACTGGTCAAGTTCCTGTTTTTTTTTTTTTTCTGGGCCAGATTGTGGTGCAGCACAGAAGCGTGTTATGATTTAATTAATT
>JAAIIK010000101.1:1977912-1996719 GCA_014706435.1 Silurus glanis
GTGTTTGTTTGTCTGTCTGTCTGCGTGTTTGTTTGTCTGTCTGTCTGTCTGTGTGTGTTTGTCTGTCTGTCTGTCTGCGTGTTTGTCTGTCTGTCTGTCTGCGTGTTTGTCTGTCTGTCTGTCTGTCTGACTGCGTGTTTGTCTGTCTGTCTGCGTGTTTGTCTATCGTTCCCACCTGTAATGGTACAAAAATACTTTTTTTCCCCCAAAATTTGTTCCAGCATCTGCAAGAGATGCATCAGGAAAATGGATCATCACTGTCCCTGGGTGAACAACTGCGTCGGAGAAAACAACCAGCGATACTTCGTGCTGTTCACCGTAAGCATCTCGATAAAGTCACAAACTTGGTTTTAATTGAAAGCCTCCTGTGTACGTTCTCCTTCCGTCCCTCCGGCTCGTACTAGTCAAATAATGGTTACACAACAGGACCGGAAATTTGAATGTTTGCATTGCGATTGCTTTGATGGGCTTTATTTGGTATCTAAATGCTTTAGATAAGCGCAGGAAGTACGAATGAGGTCAGGGTTTTGACACCTCGTTTTTTACACACACGCACACCTTGTCTTCTCAGCTGCGAACGCATCCGCCTTATGTCTTTGCAGATGTACATTGCTTCGATCTCCCTGCATGCCCTCTGCCTCAGTGGGTTCCACTTCTTCACCTGTGTCAAAGTCCAGTGGAACGGTGAGTCATTGGGGTATTAATGATTTATTGAGGGCATCTTCTGGTTGTTTCTCATCTACAACAAATGGATGATGGAGCACTGGTGAAAAAACTATTTCAAATACAGCAATCAACACTTTATGGCCAAAAGTATTGGGCTACCTCACTCATGTGGGTCTTTCCCAAACTTTCCACAAACTCAGAGGCACACAATTATATTGGACGTCTAGATTTTCCCTTCACTTGAACTAGGAGACCCAAAACCCGTTCCAGCATGGATTAAGTGTATATGGAAGATCTCCTGCTATAAAGCTATAAAACCCTATTGAAACAATTTCATGCCGATTTCACCTACATCAGTGCCTGACTTTACTGAGTGGCTGAATGAATCTCCACAAGCACACTCTAAAATCTAGTGGAACATCTTCCCAGAAGAGTGGAGTTTATTCTAACAGCAAATGAGAACTAAATGTGGATAGGATGTTCACATACTAATCTTATGGTCAGGTGTCCATAAACTTTTGGTCTATATAGTGTATATATTGCTCAGATCTCATTGTCTTTCTGTGGTTATGTTCTGGAAGCCTCCTTTTTCTCCACATCAGCATTAAAATAATTTTGCCCTCCGGCTCTGTTTATTCATAGAAAACAACCGAAAAGGTGTGAAGGCAAAAAATAAAAATTCTTTATACTGACAGATGTGTTGCATCAGCTGTTTAAAAAAACAGAAAGTCGGGTCTGATTGCGGGAACGCGCGCAGCGAGGCGGAATAAACGATTTATTGACGAAGGAGGTGAAACTGTATCGCTTCTCCCCACGCCGATTTTCATATCGATTTGCTCGTGCATCAAATGCTCAGCATTAAATCTATCGGTTTCACAATATCATAAATCGATTAAATTCGACTGTCTTTTAAGTAACATTCAAATTTAAAAAAATACCGAAAATTATTAATTATGAATTAAGACTAAACATTTTTGAGTGTATGGAACTGAATAAGTTAAGGAGGCTGAAAATTGGACAAAGGATCACTAGATTTCAATAAAAAAAATGAACAATTCTCCACAGAAAATGTTTTTTTTTTTTGCGCTTGGTAGCAGAGCCTGGAGTGTCATTTTAACCACAAATAGAGCTCCAAAGTCGGCTAAAACGGCCAACTTCTGTGCATGCGCTCTTGGGCTGTGTAGACTGCAGAACGTTGGGGTCGGGTTTTTTTTTTTTTTTTTAAACCTCTATGTTGAGTTAAAGTCGACCCTTCTGTAACATCTACTGGAACAGCAAATACATCAACACCTTCTGACCAGTCAGATTGAAGAATCTGTGCTTGTATAAAACAGTAGAGTAGAGTCACAGAAACAGCTCATTGCTTCCGTTTGAAGACTGGAACAGGCAGCTTTACATCGACCGTTGCATTATCATCATCAAAAGGAGCGGTTGACGGTAATTGTGTACGTTACAGAGTGTAGTGACTTCTCCCCTCCGGTGGCGGTCATGCTCCTCATTTTCCTGTGTCTGGAGGCTCTCCTCTTCCTCACCTTCACCGCCGTGATGTTCGGCACCCAGATTCACTCCATCTGCAACGACGAGACGGTGAGTCGCTCTGAGCCTAGTGTTCTGACTTTACACCACGTCGACTGCTGATGGAAAATTGTCCAAGTAGTTTCAATTACTAATATTAATTGCGTATATAGTTTACACACTCTTCTCCTCATTTTAGAGTCCATGTACTGAGTAAGAAGGTAGTGGGTATCTTTATTTGCAAGTGCTTCAGTACATTAGATTGTACAGTGAGTACTAGTGTATACCAGTACTAAAAAGATATTGCGATACCCTGCTTTTAAATACGATGCGATTCCTCGTTTTTTTTAGTACTGGTAATTTACAGAATGACAGCTGTAGTTCCGAGTCTTCGACAATAGGGGGCAGTGTTTGGGCAGCGAACACATTGAGCGGGTGCCGATTATTTTTCTTTTTCCCCTCAGATGCACTCTGACTTTCATTGTGAAGAAACTAGAGGCATCAAACTTAATCCAAAATTCAAATTTTTGTATTTTTATATTTTATTTTTAGCTTTAGGGAGTTTATTAATAAATAATAACAAAGTTTCATTCAATTACTTTTCCTTTTTTTTTTTTTTTTTTCTCCATAGTATCGTTCTGGTATTGGTATCATGATATTTAATTTAGGTATCATATCGAGGTCACTAGTGAGTACATTGAGTTACTACATTATTTTGACCACTGACAAATTGACATCTGGAGGCTCCGGTAGCTCAGTGAACCCAGAAGACATTGAATTCCGGAAGGCTATGTGTTCAAATCCCAGCACCACCAATTTGCCACTGCTGGGCCCTTGAGTAAGGCCCCTACCCCCTCAACTAGCGCTGGATAAAAAGCGTCTGCCACATGCAAATGTCATGTTACATCTTTATTTCATTTTGGAGAGGCACTGTAAAGTAAACCCTGCTATTGTTCTAAATGTTTATAAAAAAAAGAAGGGTATGAAAAGAGCATAAATAGTGCTAATATACATATTCACATTTTTGTGTCTGTTCTGTGCTCTTTTTTTATTGTTTTTAAATACAAATATGCTGTGTATGGTTGTGTCTGACAAATGATCATTTTATGTTAATTTATTCCCTCTGTGGGACATGGAGAGCAAAAATTACAGAAAATTAAAGTAATATTCAGAGGTTTTAGGAGATAAACAGAGGGTTTACTAATAATATTTAAAGAGTCAATAAGGATTTGATTAGGATTTAGAGCAGTTGTGTTTTACCGCCCTCTGCTGCCTGTGGAGTGAATTGCAACTGCCGTCCAAACATAAACAAACCGTTTCTCTTTTGCCCTATTCTGAGCTTTTCTCTGACTTTTTGACTCCATGTCTCGAAATCTTATTGATCCTGTGATTCACTCAAGGATGGAATATGGAAGGAGAACTTTCGTTTATTTGTGAAAAAGTATAATTTGTATACAGCGTCATTTTATTAGACAGGAGATGCTTGTAATATTCGTTTGTGCAGTAAATAAAAGGTCGTGCATTTCTCTCACAGCCTCGTTCGTAGTTTGGGACACGCCTTGTCAAAGCAACCGGTTCATCTGATCTAGAAGGTCGATCTAATACCCGGTGTTGTATTTTCCCTCCCGTAGGAAATCGAACGTTTGAAGAACGAGAAGCCGACGTGGGAGCGGCGAGTGCGCTGGGACGGGATGAAAGCCGTGTTCGGAAGCCCTCCGTCTCTGCTGTGGTTCAACCCGTTCGCCGGACTGAGACTGCGACGCCTCCTGATGGTCCACGCTCGGAAGGGAGGCTCCGAGTTCGCCGTCTGAGCCTCCGAAAGCTCGCGTTTCTCCGCACGTCATCTGCGCCGGCGTGCCTGTTTTTAGACCCCATGCATAGAGGACACGACCACGCCGCAATGACGCAGGTACTGCGAGCGACCCCTCCCCCTGGGGACGAGAACGTATAATCAACCCCGGAGGCCTGGTGTGGAGGAGAAGGGCCTCAATTTGACAAACTACCTGATAAAACCACTGGACCTCAAACGAAGGATCGCTTTTAGTTCGGCTTTTCTCGGCTCAGTCCGCCTTTTTTTGTTTTTGTTTTAAATGGATTTTTGTCTTTGTTTTGTTTTTTCTAACAGCATTAGTATCAGGATCTTAATCAACCCACCAAATCTCACTTGCCAAGAAAGTTCTGGAAACTTCTTCTGCGTTAAGATTTATCTTAAAGAAATCTTTAAAAAAACACGAAAATTATTATGAAAGAATTATTCCTAGATTTAGAATCATGAACAATGAAACTTATTTAACTTTATAATATAGTAGAGATGAAGATGATGATGATGATGAAGCTACGTTTTTTTTTTTTTTTACACATCCTAATAGAAGGCACTGAATATATACAGCGAAAGCGTTTACCTTCCGCGATGCTGCACGCGAGATCATTTTAGAAATCATGCCGTAGTGACGACACGTGACTTTTTGCACACACCGGGTTCGGAGCGTCGCGAATCGATTTTGCCGAGTCGTTCGGAACCGACGTTTACTGAAGTTGTTCCTTTCGCAGAGTTTCCAAACGGTATTGCGTTCCGACGTGAAGAACCTTAAAGAAGCGTCCGTTTTAGTTTCCTCTGAAGTTGTGTTGTGTAAATACAAACAAAAGGGAATACGTTTATTAATTTATACTTTACTACACGGAAAGCTTCAATATTCATAATCTACGCATCCCTCCTCCTTTCTACTGGGACGTCGGCTTCTTCTGTGCCATTGCGTTTTAACAGTATTGGTTTCTATTCGTTCTGCATATGATACATTATAATGGACAAAAGTATTGGGACACCTGACTTTCCCAGCCATGTGTGTGATTATTTCCCTTCAGTTGAATTAGGAGACCCAAATCTGTTCCAGCATGACGATGCCCCTGTGGATAAACCCAGCTTCACGAAGATCTACCGTACATGGGTCGAAGTGGAAGATTTAATGTGAACGCTGACTGCACCCCAGGCCTCCTCACCTTCTCAAATACATCAGTACCTGACTTTACTAACACCCTTTTAGCTGAATGAGCACAAATCTACATACAAACATTCTCCAGTAGTAGAGCATCTTCCCAGAACAGTGGAGGGAATTAGAAGAGCGAATTGGGACTCGATGTGGAATGCGACGCTCAAAAAGCACAAACTGTATTAATGACCAGGTGTCCGCAAACTTTTGGCAATATAGTGTATATGGGTTTATCTCTCCCTCTATCGGTGTAGACCCAATATTTCCTACCTCCAGTCCAGAATGAATTCTCCCGACCTGGATTTTACTTTCCCCAAGTCGTTTCGTTAAATCCCTCATTCTGCCTTCACAAAAACATAATATTGAAAAAAAAAGAAAAAAGGGTTGTGATGGTTTTCGTTTCTTCAAATTCCTCCCTGATCTTTAGAAATAGAACAAAAAACGTCAAATATGTATAATGTATAAACCGTTCGAGTCGCATCTTTCACAATTCAGCCACTTCTTTTACACTGATGTCAGTCTATACAGATCCATAACTATTGGCACCCTTTAATAATAAAAATGGGTGTAAAAAATAAAAAATACAAAACGTGGGGTGGGGGGTTTGCATTGCGGATAATTTGCTTCGTCTCACACTGAGATTGAGACACGTTAACCTCTGATTGTAGTACAGTAATTCTACGTACTTTTGTGCGTAATTTCAATCACGGGTAGAGCTCCAAGGTCGGCTAAACCGCCCGACTTCTGTGCACGCTTTCTTAGGCTGTGTAGACTGCAAAGGGTTGGGGTCTGGGGTCGTTTGCGATCTACTGAAGAACTCCATGTTGAGTCGACCCTTCTGTTACATCTGCTAGAATAGAAAATAACGCACCACCTTCTGACCAATCAGAACGAAACGTCTATAACTGTATAAAACGCAGTAGTCACTTCCTTGTTGCTCAGAAAGTCATCATTTGGCTTCGTTCTTCTGTTTGAAGACTCATCCAGCTTTTCATCATAAAACAGAGCGGCGTTCAAACGTTTCAAGGCGTGTTTACAAGAAAGTACTTTATTTACACACTATCACCTTCAAAACAACCCCCTTTCACAGCGCTCCTGCCGCTTCCGGAACGTGTCCTGGAACACGACCTTCATCTTCGGGAAAATGGAGGTGAAGTCCGCACCGTTTTCAGAATAGCAGACGTGGTAACGCAGAGAGTTGCACTGCTCCCAATGTACACAGGACGATGTCTCTTGGCGCACTGACTCAGAAAGGTCGGTGCTCCCTGTGACTGCGCGTGCGCAGCCTTGTGCTGCCATCTGTTACACAACTAGTCTCGAAACTTCTGATTGTAGTACAGTAATTCTACGTACTTGTGCGCAAAACCTGAAGCTCCACACTCACGTTCTTCCCTCTCGTTCACGCTCAAGGCAGGATTTAGGAATCCCCCGGTTTTCCGACTGAACCTTGAAGGGAATAAAACGCTATAAAGGCTGTTATAGGATCTGAATTTACGTTCATTATATTATATTCGAATGATCTCATCCTGACAACTGAGCAGTTGAGAAATAAGGGCCTCGCTCAAGGGCACCTTGGTGTTGAGGGGATTTGAACTCGCAACCTTTCGATCAGAAGTCCAAAATCTGAGCTAGCACTTCCAACAATCGATATTGAAGTATGACAGGAAGTTGTTTTTTTCCTTAACCGCATTCCAGCTTTATTCTGCTTGTACGACGCCACCTTTCCACAAATTTCACTTTTTTCTTTGTTGGTTATTTTATTTTGACTCCTACACCAAGACTTTGGAAATTCTATTGACAAGAAATATTTCTATAAGGAGACGTCTCGCTCACGGATCGTCTTTATGTCTATATCAATAAAGAAAAGGGGAAGGTTGCGTGTGGGTGTGTGTGGGTATTATAAAGAGGGAGGATTATAAAGAAAGTGTAAAATCCTGTTGATCAGCTGTACGCTTTAGACAATGTTTTAAATATGAATGTTTGCTGGAATACAGGACGTGTAACATGCTGTCTGGGTGAAAAAAAAAATCCACTTCCTGTTCACAATCTGAACGTCAAAACCATTAAAGGATTTTTTTTTTTTTTTAAAGCATGTCTGTCTTTAAGAATGTATATAGTGCTTTTTATTACATTTTATTGCTAAAGGAATAAAAGGATGAACCATGTTGTTAACACTAATTTGCAACACCTGCTTTCCGATCGAGTTCCTGAAAAGCGTGTAGCAGAGTGTGTAAGTGTATTAATATATATGTAACTTCAGTATACAAAAAAAAAAAAAAAAGAAGTCAAGGAATTGATTACAAATGCATCAGGCTTCATCGATTTATTCTAAAACCCTGTGATGAGTGGAATCACTGTTCTGTACGATGATGATGATGGAGATTTGGTCAGAACGTTTTCAATTTAATTCCTGGAAACTGGAACGCAGGCTGTATGACATGCGGTGAAAACGTTTCTTCGTTTCTTTCATTTGCCATTGAATAATTGTTCTTTCATATGTGAAGCTCTTTTGCATAATAAAGTCGTTAGGTTCAGAACTATTCGACGGTTTTTTTTTTTTCGTGTTCACCTTCAGAGATGTTTTATAAAGACAAAAGGTATTGAGACGTCACACTTTTTCCAACCAGATGTGGTTCTTTCCCAAAAAAATCCATCTTTGTGGAGTTATGAACATGAACTAGGAGACCCAAACCTGTTCCAGCATGACAAAGTCCCTTTGCACAAAGCTAGCTCCATTAAGATCTGGGTTGGAAGTGTGTGAAAGATCTCCTGCTATAGAGCTCCAGTCCTATTGAACACTTTTGGGATGAACGTAAACACTGACTGCAGCCCAGACCTCCTTACATTCCCACCTACATCACTACCCGACTTCTCACACACATCCTCACAAGCACAGTGCGAGCTCTAGTGGAACTTTAACAGCAGCAGGATGCTCAAGAAGCATATACTCAGCTCAGGTGTCCACAAACTTTTGTCCGAACTGAACTGATCTATGATTCAACAATAAAGTTCCTGCATTTGAAATTCAGTCACTGGAATAAAAAAACGTTCACATATAAAAGACATTATTATAAAGTCGTATTAAAATAGCAAACGTGACCATTTTGGAGAAAACACTACACCATATATTTAGAACAGAAAAGCTCCACTTGAGAGAATGTTGACGATGTTGCAGTCGGTCACGTGACACTTTTTCCAGCAGTGAGAGAAGATGATCACTGAGTTAAATGAAAAGAAACACTGTCTATTACAAAAAAAAAAAAAAAAAAAAAAAACACAGTCCGGTCCGAGCGCGTTAAGTGAGTGTGTCCTCGTTCCTGATGTACTCTCCCACATCGGCCTGATGAAACACCACGATGGCCATGGGATCCACTCTGCGGCATTCCTGTGTGGTCTTCGCTGCGACTCCAAAACCCTGCGGAGCGACGCAACAGTCAGAAAACATCCTCTAAACGTGAACAATTCCGATTATATACACTACACACTGATCGGGGATGACATTATAGCATTATAACACTACGAGCGATGGAGTGAATAACACTGATTCTCTCTTCATCATGGCACCTAGTCAACATTTCAACAGTGAACATTATACGCTCGAAGCAGGAAAAATGGGCGAGCGTAAGGATTTTTGACGAATTGTGACGTCTAGACGTCTGGGTCAGAGCGTCTCCAAAACTGCAGCTCTTGTGGGATGTTCCTGGTCTGCAGTGGTCAGTATCTATCAGTGCTCCAAGAAAGGAACAGTGGTGAACCGGCGACAGGGTCGTGAGCGGCCGAGGCTCATTGATGGACGTGAGGAGCGAAGGCTGGTCCGTGTGGTTCCGATCTAACAGACGAGCTCCTGTAGCTCAAACCGTTTCAGCATTACATATTAGACGGGTGGTCATAATGTCACGCCTGATCGGTGTATATTAACGTGTTACTGACCAGTGGGACGTCTGCCATCGAGTAAACCACCACTCCTTGGTACTGAGACGTGTTTTCCGTGATCCTGCCCAGACCAGACTTCATGACGTGGTTGCCATATAGGAAAGACTGCTCGGCTCCGGGCTTCACCCACACTTTATACTGTACACGAGACACAGGAAAAGGGCATTAAAATACACGTGAGGATATTAGACTTGGCGTTAGTGATACAATAATTACATTTCTTTCCAGATTTGACACTATTATAGACCTACACTATATGGACAAAAGTATGTGGACACCTGAGGAGAAGATTGGTATGTGCTTCTGGACATCCAAGTCCACATTTATTCCCCATTTATTATAATAGCTCCACTCTTCTAGATTTTGAGGGTTAAGGGCCTTGCTTTAAGGGACCAGCAGTGACAGCTTGGTGATGACCTTCATCAGAAGTCAAACATCTTAATAGGCTTTAGAGCTCTATAGCAGGAGATCTTCCACTCCGACCCATGTCTTCATGGAGCTGGCTTTGTGCACATCTAGAGACGTCCTACATATTTGGGTGCCATCAAACAATTTGTGGAAACGCGTACGGCTGAAAAAGTCCGGTGTCCAAATACTTTTGGCAAAATAGTGTATTTAATTGTTGTTGGCTGAAGAAAAAAAAAAAAACGCAAACACAAACGGATAATTATAATAGTTCATTCATTTATATACGTTTTATATAAACGTTAGATTTAATTGTAGCTGAGTTACAGTGTAACGAGACGTAGTTACGCCGAACAGAGACGTTTAATACCTTTGCGTAAGGAGCGAGAAAATCCAGAGCCGTGATGTGCAGCCGAAACTTGTGAGTCTTGGTGAACTTCCCGAAACACGTGCCGACCGACACCAGCTTGTCGCGAGAGATATTTGTGGCCAGCTTCAGCATCTTCTCGCTTGAACGACAAACAGCAACAGATTACAGAGTTCTTGAACGCAGTACCACACTGATGTAAATACCAGACGGCTGCGTCGTTACCTGATGTAGTACACACGATCGTGGTGCAACCTGAAGCAGTAAGTCCCATCAGGTCGATCCACAAGGAGCTTGATGTTCTCTCCGATGCTGACAAGAAAACCGTGGACGTTTAATTAATCATACAGGCACTTTAAAAGCCATCAGATGCAGTGAAGTGATGGATGGAGCTGTTTTTGAGGTCAAACTTTGTTTTATTGAAATGTGCATTATGATTTTATGTGGCATGTTTTTGCACCATGAGCCTGGCAGAGAATTTCAGATTCTGCATATTGACTTCATGGTTCCTTTTCGCTGCCACTTCCGATTTTATGATAACAATACGGATTCTTTAGCGTTTTATGTCCAGCTTCAATCATTTTTCTTAAAAGAAGAAATTCCACATATCGAGGGAGTGAATGAATGAAGGATGGAAGGAATGAAGACATTTGTTAAAGTCTGCTGAAATGAGCAGAACAGTTAAGTAGATCATATATTTAGAAAATAATATATATTACAATAATATGTAATAAATATTACATGTAAAACACACACACACACACCTGTATTACCCAAATGGGTCTAACAAATGTAAACTAATTATTCCATTTCATTTGTAGATATTTTTTTTTTTTATAAAATATTATATATTGGAGTATTAAAACCTTGAAATGTCTTAATTGAAGGTACATTCCGAACAGATAAAAAATATGCAAGTAAATTCAATTAATCGTGAGTTAAACTGGTGATAAACAGGTGATTAATCGCGATTAAATATTTTGATCGATTGACAGCCCTTCTCTGTACTTCTCCAGGACTTAATCAGATTAAATGTTATGGATGATATTCACTGAATATCTAAGAATAAACCTTAAGATGATTTATAAGATGTGTATATGCTTCATTTTAAACCCCACTAACATGTTCTGCTGTTAGCCAGCTCGTTAGCGTGAAATCGATCAATAACATGGTGCCAGTTATAATTTTTTTTATTATACTCACTACTTGGAGAGCTTTTCGAACATCGTTTTCGTCTCTTCATCTGTTAAAGGTCGCATTTTTAAATAAAAAAATGAGTAAAACTGCAACCTGAGCAGAAATACACTCTCACACACACGTGGGAAAGAGTGAGAGAGCTTCAACTCGGCGTCGCACAATAATGACGTCACCAGCAAGCGCCCAGGATGTCGCAGATAAGCACAGTACTCCGGCAAAATATTCAAGATATTTAATCCTCAAAGAAATGGAAAGCTGTTAAGATAATAAACATTCTGTAATTTAATAACAATTGGTGATTTGCTTTATTTAAAAAAAATTGCAAATACGTTTTGTTTTCTTTTTTCACATATGTCATGTATCTATATTTTTATGTACTTGTATACACTTGATTTGTATTTATATAATCTGAGACCTTGGCAATAAATAAAGATAAATACTGTACTGTATAAATATAGAAATTAATGCCTTTTATTTGTAGTGTTCGGTTAAGAAAAAAATACATTTTGATAAAAAAAAAAAAAAACTTATATTATTCTTATTATAATTATTACAGCCTTCCTGGCTTGTTTTTTTGCTGTTGTTAAAAATAATTATTCATTATTTTATTTCATTCCTTTTTTTTCAATTGGAAGAAACAATAAAGTATTTTAGACTTTTTGTATACACGTAATAATAATAATCACTCTGTCTGTATTAAAGTATTGTATTAATGATAAAACCATGATATAAGGTTAATTAATGTGTTTCGATGTATTTAAAGTCTTTAATGTAGGTTTTTATTTATTGCCAAATAATAAATTGAATCTTTGCTCTGAAATATATAGCTAAATCAATCAATCAATCGAAACATGTCGCAAGTTTATGACGTTTTGACGTATGGTAGTGACGTAAGAAGCGTCAAGATGGCGGCTGTGGACGTGGAGGACGAGAGTATTTTGGTGTCGGTGTTTAAAGACAGTTTTCCGGAGAACTGGAGGGAGAACCCGGACTTCGCGACGTATCTGCTGGAGCTGAGCTCGTATGGAGTGGAGAAGTTGAACCGGGAACCGGAGCGCCTGTCGGAGGAGAGGGCGCAGATCCTGCAGCAGACCCGCGAGCTCGCCTTCTCCAACTACAAGACGTTCATCCGCACCGCAGACTGCACCAAAGAGATCTACCGGGACTTTGGGCGGGTGGAATCCAGTTTGTCTAAACTCCTCGAGAAACTGCCTAGCTTCGGGGAAAAATGCAGGTTAGTCTGAAACCCGGTCGCGTACGCGGAAGTGGGTGTGGTTTGTTTAGTAGTTGTAGTGGTGGTCGATATGATTCTGACAATCACATCGCGATATGCAAGCACGATTCCACAATTATTGACTTGCGTTTTCAGATATTTTGTCCATAAACATGTATTAAACTATTCCCAATAGTCTATTCTTTTTTTCAATAGCTTTCTCCTGAATGCACTGCTTCCTGTAGTGTTTGTTTACATTTATATCCAATCAGATTTCAACCATCACATGTTTTTAAAGAAATCAGCTTTAAACCTGTAGATTCAGCACTGTAGCATAAAAGGTATTAGAAGGAAGCTGTCGCTGTAACCAATCAGATTGCGAGTTGACACCAGGGTCCTCTAGAAGGCGTACAATAACGTGGGTCATATGGTGCACTAGTCAGAGCTTGCAAACCGCATCTGTAGCAAACTGCATAAGCTCAAATCTATTCATGTGGCTTTAATAGCTGTATATTTTTCATTCCACTATGACTGACGGAATGTGTCCAGTAGAAAATGAACGAATCACTCTTCGAGTCGACTCGTTCTTCTGAGTCACATTAAAGACTCGTTCAAAATGAACGACTCCTCACTAAAAAGCATTCCTGATCCAAATAACAATCTGTATATTTTGCTGTGTGAGAAGAAAAACCCAAGGAAATGCAGAAGTTCACATTATAATCAGACGTTTAGCGCTCTCAACGTATCTGAGTGTCAGTACGGTAATAAACGTACTCTGCTGTACTTTTTTCCCCTTGAATGTGATAGAGGATTTGTGAAGGAAGCGGAGGAGATAGGGGTGAGTCGGCGGATGAACAGCCTGACGCTGAACCGCCACACGGAGATCCTGGAGATTCTTGAAATTCCGCAGCTGATGGACACGTGCGTCCGGAACGGCTACTACGAGGAAGCGCTGGAACTCGCAGTGTATGTGAAGAGGCTGGAGAAAAAGCACTCGCTGTCACTCCCTGTCATACAGGTATTGTCGGATATGTCGGTACGCATTACTAAAAAGGAGTTATCGACAGTAAGTACAGTGTGTGTGTGTGTGTGTGTGTGTGTGTGTGTGTGTGTGTGTGTGTGTGTCATTAGGGCATCGTGAACGAGGTGCGTCAGTCGGCCCAGCTCATGCTGAACCAGCTCCTCCAGCAGCTGCGCAGTAACTCTCAGCTGCCCGTGTGCCTGCGCGTGATCGGCTATCTGCGCAGGATGGACATCTTTACAGAGGCGGAGCTGCGCGTGAAGTTCCTGCAGGCGCGCGGCAGCTGGCTGCGCTCGGTTCTCGCCGCCGTCCCAGACGAAGACCCTTACGTCCATATCACCAAAACGGTGGAGGCCTGCCGAGTGCACCTCTTCGACATCATCACGCAGTACCGCGCCATCTTCTCGGACGAGGACCCGCTGCTCCCGCCCGCCGAGCAGGCCCTCAACGAGGGCACCATCTTCCACGGCTGGGTGGTGCAGCAGATCGCCCACTTCCTCGAGACGTTGGAACGGGACCTCGAGCGTGGAGTAGGAAGCCGTCTGGACTCGCTCCTCGGACAGTGCATGTACTTCGGCCTGTCTTTCAGCCGCGTGGGCGCCGATTTCCGCGGCCAGCTCGCACCCATGTTCCAGCGCGTCGCCACGGAGACGTTCGCCAAAGCCGTCCAGGAAGCCGTGGACAAGTTCAAGGACGATATGAACATGTATACGCTCATTTCCCTGCCGTCCATGCTCAGGAACACCATCCCGACCGTGAGCCCCGGAGTTCAACCCGGCACACTTCAGCCCCCGATGGGGTTGTTGGACTTTCCTCCTTTAGCCTGCTTCCTGAATAACATTTTAACAGCATTTAACGACCTGCGGCTGTGCTGCCCCATGGGTTTAGCTGAAGAGGTTGCCAAATGTGTCGAAGAAGCTCTTCTGAAGGTAGCACGTGATCTGTGGTTTTCTGTTTTATCGCATGTGGATTTGTATATTTCCAGACCCGTCTTTTCTCTGATGCGCTTAGACAATAATTATCAGCGCGTAAAGATGCAGTCGAGTGAATTAAGCACGAGGAAGCTGATGTTCAGAATCTAAACTAATACGACTCCATGATAAATTGCTTGTCAGTGGTTCACATTGACAAGTCAAACATGCAGTTGGCTGGGGTTGTTTGTTTTCCCCTGTTGCATTTTTATTGTTTAAAATGGAGTCCCTAATGATTTAAATATTAATCGAAACTATAATGTAAAAAAAACCCTTAAAAAGATTTTAGCAACAGGAAATTAATTGAAAATGAAAGGAAAAACGAAGTCCTAGGAGGAGGAGTTCTTTAGTGAGCACTGGGTTTAATCAATCAGATAAAACTACTGACTGCACCTATAAATCTAGTGCTTTATCCTTTCAGGTTTCTGTGTTTGTTTTACACATGTTGATTAAGTATTAGCCTCAAACACACCCATTTCTGTCCCACACAGGTGACTAAACTGATCCTGGTTTTCCACCGGGCGGAGGAGTCGGCCTTCAGCAGCCGCGAGCGCGATTTGTTTGTCCGGTTCTGCTGCGCCTTCGCAGAGGACATGGTGCCCTTTTTGAACCGATGTCTCCAGGTTCTCTTCCCACCAGCGCAGCTTGCACACATCCTCGGTAATCAGATGGATTAGATTTGATTGTAAACATTCTAAGTGGTGGTTAGGGTTGGGGGTTTAAGCCCTGGCACTGCCCAGTTGCAACCCTCTCTGCTCTCACTCTGCTTTCTAATGTGTGAGCTTCACTCTGCTGTAGTGTACACGTGACAAGTAAAAATCTGGAAGTCATTCCATGAATGAATGCCGTATGTCAAACGTCTCTGTGTCAGATTTCACACAGAATTTCACGTTTGCTCTTCGCTCTTACTCGCTGTTCATGATGAAATCGCAGACGTGGTAACGCACGTGGTCAGAATAGCACCAGTCGCACAGCTCTCCATGTACACGTCTTTTGGCACATAAAGTTCGGTGCTCCCTGTGACTGTGCGTCCAGCCTTTTGCTGCCATCTGTTGGAGTATTACAAAACTAGTCTGGAAACTTTTTGATACCACCTCGAGAATTGATTCTCCAAGTTGCATCCTGAGGTGTTTTATTTCCTTTATTAATTAAGGATTTGTTATTTTATCCTTTTATAGCTACATCTGTTGATGTGTTATTAAGCAAGTGAATTCCTGTTATGACTTCGTAGTGGAAAACCTTTATAACTATTTGATTAACTCACTGAGCTCCTGCTGCTTGTTCCTAGGTGTTCCTCCAACCCAGGTTCATAAACACGGTAACGTCGGGTGCATCAACGTCAGCGCTGTGCTGGAACCTTTAGACTTCGTCCTGCCTAAACGAGAGCCCGTGTCCCCGGTGCTGGATCTTTCTGTCGAGCTGAGCAGCTCCATTACTACAGAAGCCCAACCTCCAGCTCCAGTCCAAACTTCACTTTCTAAGACGGTGGAATCTCCTGAATTGACTACACCAGAACATGGAGCAGACCTGGACTTCCACGGCTCCAAGCCTCCACATGCAGAACGACCCAGAACACAGGACACGGAGCAAAACGATCCAGTAGACACGGCTCTGAGCAGCACAGATGATCAGAACGACGCACTAGAGCCACTTTCTCTAAATTAAATGGCTTCTTAATTTTCTTTGAATTCTAGTTAGTCACTCTGGGGAAGTTTTACTTTTATTTAATGATGTATAAAATGTATAATGAGTATTGTATTCTCTTGCATTCTTCCTTTTGAAGCTTTGTCATGATTAAATCTTGCAGCGGGAGCGGATAAATACAGAATATTTAAATATTTTTTGTTTGTTCACGTTGTCATGATTTGAAGTGTCTTTAGTTTTTCAGTTACAGCCTCGTCCCCCACGACCCAGTCGCCGGTTCACCACTGTTCCTTCCTTGCAGCACTTTTAGATTACTGACCACTGCAGACCAGGAACATCTGACAAGAGCTGCAGTTTTGGAGATGCTCTGACCCAGACGTCTAGACGTTACAATTTGTCAAACTCGCTCAAATCCTTACGCTCGCCCATTTTTCCTGCTTCTAACATCAACTTTGAGGACAAAATGTTCACTTGCTGCCTAATAAATAAATCCACCCACTAACATGTCCATGATGAAGAAATGTAGAAAAAAAAAAAAATCCTGGCTTCACCACTGCATGAAGAACCATACTCAAAAAACACAAACTTCTACAAACCCAGTATGAGTGTATTCGGCTCGGCAATACTATACGTCCAAATCATTTTTTTTAACTATTTTTGAACTAAGGTCAGGTTTAGCGTGAGAATCCAAGTCTTTGACAGTATAAATAATTCCGAATGCATGAAATGTAACCAAAGAACAAGGTTTTATGAATGAAATCGGTTTGGAATCAGAAATGAGTATAAATCATAGATGCTGATGAAAGGATGGGACGTTCTTTCTACTTACACACATCATGTCACCTGGTGCTCGTTTTGATTCACCAAACGTGTGTTTTTTACAGGTTACAAGCTTTATTAAGGATACTCTACATCCCATGCAATTTTATCAGGTCACTCATGTTGCAGAAAGATATCTTTATCTCTCCTGATATGTTTACAGAGTCGGAAATACATTGACTGCTATTTCGGGTCGCCTGGTGTTTACTGCACGATTCTCAACGACATCACGAACATCGAACATCAAATTCCGTATCGCTACATCCCTAATCACACGTCAGTTCATGCTGTAGTTAAACTTTTTTTTCTTCTTCTAGAAACAAGAACTGGGGTACATTCATTTCCTTCCTCACTCTTTGCCCTCGATGGCGTTAAATAAAAGGTCTGATCACTTTTTCTTCACAAATTTCTTGCGAGAGGCGTTCGGGTTGGTGCGCCGTCTGCCTCCTCCGCACTGAGCGTCCCGCAGCTGTAAACCCGCCGCCCGGCTGTAAAGGTCATGCTCTGAGAACGGAGAGCTGCCGGCGAGGTAGTCCGGGTCGAACACGTCCGTCTTCGCCCGAGCCTTTTGGGAGAGTCGCTGCTGAGGGAAACGCTGATCATCCACCAGGTGCGGGTTGTTCGAGTGTTTGCCACCTTGTGGGAGAGGAACAGAATACTGCAAAAAGGGAGAGGTGGGGGAAAAAAAAGAAAAAAGAAATGGATTAGTGATTCGGCAAATCCCAAATGAGTGATTTTTCCCAGACTGAAATATGCAGACTTCCCTAACATAATAAAATACCATTTGTGCCATTAATTAATTAAATTAATTTGATAATTAATTTGATTTAAACCATCACTAAACAGCAAAGCACAATACAATCTAAACGATTGCATGTTCTATCGATATTTTGCCTTTTTTGATTGAGTGACAGATGCATGGGCTTCATCGTGTATCATCTGTTGCACTGCTGGGTTTGTATAATTTTTTTCGGAGGTTTTCGGGAAAAACGTCGTCATTGCAGCGACGTTTCAAAAAGTCGTGTAAATAAACGTCAGAAATGACGCGTTTTTCAGACGTTTCAGTGCGGATGAGCGACTTTTGGGAAACGAATGAAAACGAAAGATGTTTGGCTGATTTTTTTCCTGGATGTATTCGGGATCAGTGTGGACGTAACTTTTTTTTTTTTTTTTTTTTTTTTACAAATTCAGATTTTTTTTATTTTAGAAAATATTTACAAATATTTTTTCAATACTCACTATTCTTTTTTTTACATACTAATCCATACCTGGTAAATCACTCAAATTTTATTCCAAATCAACAAACTAATAAATGATTTGTATTTATCTGATTGCAAATAAATAAGCTAAAAAGTGTGCAAAAATAAATACACTCCCTAAAAATAACTAATTTACATTTATTTTATGGAGGTTCATTAATAATTTTTTCCTCACATACGTCAGAGCACACTGGAATATTTCGTGAAATATCCCAGTTTAAAAGGGAAGCTGGGGTCAAAGCACAGCGTCAGCCATGAGACAAGGTTAAGGGCGTTGCTGAAGGGCCCAACAGTGGCTGATCAGTAACCCAGAGCCGTCCACTCTGTCTGAGCCAGAATGAGAACATACCCTCTTTCCTTTGGGATTGAGCACTTTGGGGTTGCTGGAGAAGTGCATTTGCACGCTGCCGTCCTCGCTGAGCGTCACGGCCACCTTCTTCAGTGTGCTGTTGCCACAATGTGGACAGAACGCTTTGCTCATGTTTGTGGTAGTCCTGACAGAAGACAAAAAAAAAACCCTCATGTACAAATGAACGATGGATTTGAATAAGTGGATGAAATAAACAAGAAGAGGCTGATTGATGACTATAAAATCCTGATTAATTAGTCTCATTATTAATTTTTTTTCCCCGATGAGATATTCAGGGTTCTTTCCTACCATCAATAACACACTGATTAGAGAGTAATGCTAGTACACGTTTAGTGCACCAATGTCTATAGTTCAAATCAACTGCTCATTGAGATTATAAAAATACATGCATATATATATATATATATATATATATATATATATATATATATATATATATA
>JAAIIK010000101.1:2009485-2024881 GCA_014706435.1 Silurus glanis
CACACACACACACACACACACACACACACACACACACACACACACACTCACACACACTCACACACATTAACCATCCCCTTGTTTCTGTTATACACCTGTAATCAATATGAAGACATTAGGGATGGAACGATTCAGAGATTCACATCGTAAAAGTTAACGATGTATACAAACATTTTTTTTTTATTTCTAAATAATTATTAGTAGATGTTCTATACTTTCATTATTTACAAAGCGACCAATAATTTGTGACCAATATTTTCTATGTAGATCGATTTCTCGTCGCTAAACTTTTTCTCGAGCGCGTTCCCTCAGCACCGCTGCTGCTACACGAATATGACGCATCACAACACTATGGAGACCGAGGCGTGTCCTGAGAGTCACCTAGAATACAGATTAACATGGCAGAGGTAGAGCTGTAACTTCCTGGAGACAGAACAGGAAAAAAAAAGTCTAATGCGATTGGTTATTCTTTTTGGAAAGCGTCTAACAATATGAGGCACAACCGTTTATTATAACTATAAATGGATAAAAAGTACAATATATTGTTTAATTGGAGCCATATTGCTGTTGTGAAAGCAGAACAAACCACTTCTGTTTATATCGTATTCATTATTTTTACTGCACAACTCTAAAATAGTAAAAAATTCCAGAGGATAAGACGTATATCATCTGATTGCTTTAACACCAAATAATGATCGTTAATATTGTCATTAGTAGTGCTTGCAAAACGTGCGTTTTTTTCCCATAGAAAATGAATGGGCCAACTTTCGGAGCGTCATATCTCGGCCCTTGAGCGTCCGACATGCACGTATGGCATATCAACTCGTAGGGGGTCCGGAGCGGGTCGCAACTACATGGTCCGGGAATTCCGGGACCCCCTCGGAATTCCTGGAATTCCGCGTCAAACAGGCCCCATTGAAAATGAATGGGGAAAACGGTCGAAAATTCGGCCGGTGTTCGCCCGACACGCGTTTTCGACATATCCACTCGTCCGGGGTGCGGGGCCGATCGCAATGATGCCACCCGCCTCCCGGTTAAATACCGCCGGCAATGTGGGCCAAAAGGGCAAAAACCCTCAAAATTTCTAGGTTACAATAAATCAATTCTGTTTTTTGCCTTTTTTAGGCCCCCTGTTCACCCGACACGCAAATACGGCATATCCCCTCGTCCGGGCTGCCCTCCCGGACGTCCCAATATTTTTTTCGAACTGCATAAAAATGCAGGACGGGGACGTGTGACATATCAACGGACTCAGCCCAGCATAGAGAGTTGCATTGTGGGTCATATAGTGACCTCACGTGACGTCACATCAAGCCACGCCCACACCATTAGCTCGAATGGGGCACAAAACAAACGCGCTCGGACACGGGCGTGCGATATGTCAAAACGCTCGGCACGGTGGGGGGAGTTGAGCCCCGGGTGAATTTCCCCAGTCACATTACGTCATAGGCCACGCCCACCGCACAAACCCATTAGCTTCCCGAGTCGCTCAACCCACTCCGACCCGGACTTGTCACACATCAATCCGCTCGGCATGGTCCCAGGAATCTCCGGCAGAGTGCCGTTTCGACAACTCGGGCGACATGGGCGTGTGACACATCTAATCACTCGGCACGGCGAAGGGAGTTGAACAATTACGTCGCGTGACGTCACTGGACCCGCCCCCTTCACATAACAGCCCAAACCCAAGCGTGCGAGGTATCGAAACGCTCGTCTCTCCGAGCACAACACCACCGATCGGCACTAAGAACGATACACCCGGGGCGCTGCGCTTTGCACCCGGCAAGCACTACTCACATTTTCTTCAGGAAATGTCACATTCTAGTTATTATTACAATCATAAACCTCTACTATTTTTTTCCCTCTGTAGGTCAGTTTGAGGCGTCCAGCGGTAGGCAGGACCCCGCAGGCCTCGCTCAGACTCTGCAGCAGGAGTTCTCGCTGGTCAACCTGCAGATCCGCAACGTCAATGTGGAGGTCAGGAACCGGCAACTTCTATACATTTCTATTGTGTATAACCCTAAGCAATAAGGAAATATCGTGTGTGTGTGTGTGTGTAGATGGATGCTGTGAACCGCTCCTGCTTCGTCTCGGCCCACTGTGGAGCAAATCAGGTCAGGCTGGTAGTGAAATTTCCCGCACAGTATCCGAACAACGCAGCACCGTCTTTCCAGTTTGTTTCCCCAACAACCATCTCATCCTCCATGAAGACCAAGATACAGAAGGTACCACATTATAGGCTTCTTTATAGCACCACGGATCTTTAAAAGACGTAACCAGCTACTATGTAGTGTATATTCATTCATGTATATATATTACCTCAGATCATACAGTATAGAAACACATTATTTGGACAAAAGTATTCGGACACCTGACTTTTCCAGCCATTTGTGGTACTTCCCCAAAAAGTTGGATTCAAACAATTGTATAGGACATCTTCGGATGTGGTAACATGAAATTTTCCTTTCACTTACAATCTTCTAGCATGACAATGCTCCTGTGCACAAAGCCGGCTCCATGAAGATCTGCTTTACATGAGTTGGATTAGAAGATCTCTAGAGCTCTAAAACCTATTGAACATCTTTGGGATGAATGTGAACACTGACTGCATCCCAGATCTCCTCACCTCAGCTACATGACTTTACTAACACCCTTGTTTCTAAATGACTCTCACACAAATCTACACAAGCACACTCCAAAATCTAGTGGAACATCTTCACAGAAGAGTAGATATTTTTTATAAAAGGCGAATGGAGACTCACTGTGGAATGGGAGGTTTAAATACCAATTCTATGGTCAGGTGTCCAAAAACTTTTTTTATTATCGTGTATATGAATAGAAAAATTAATACTACAAAATTTTATGCTAAGTTTTAACTGGCAGCTTGTTTTGATGTAGGGTTTGAGAAGGATTATACTTTTGTCTCTTTTTTTTTTTTGGATGAAAAGAAGGTACAACAGCTGGTGTTTCCTTTTTTTTTTTTTTTTTTTTTTTTTTTTTTTTTTTTTTTTAAGGGATAGTGTTATATTTTAATCACAGTCGCAATCAGGTTTCACAATCAGACTATACGAGACTATAAGAGAGAATACAGATTAAATAAGAAACTGTGAGGTGCCAAAAGATTTGCACGCCTATTCCTTTTCTTTCTTTTTTTATTTAAACCAACACTTATTTCTAACCTGTCATGTTAAATTTTTTAACTGAACGATATGGTGTCATGTCATTTTGTATTTTTGTTTTGTTTAGATCTTGACAGACACTTCGCTTCAGAAAGTGAAGAGGAACCAGAACTGCCTGGAGCCGTGTGTAAGGCAGCTGGTGTCCTGCCTCGAATCTGACTTGGTTAGTGCTGGATATTTTAGGAGGTTAAAATAGTCATGTATTACATGTCCCTTATTCATGATCTGTATGTGCACTGCAGGAGGACGGCACTAATCCCCATGTGTTCGGTAACTCTGTGAGCCCGGCCCTTCCTGCTTTCCCTCGCGTCACCAACACGTACGGCTCGTACCAGGATGCTAACATCCCTTTCCCTCGTACCTCAGGTGCCCGATTCTGTGGCACAGGTGAGACATGAGTTACATTGTGCTTTTTACTACTTCACCGAATTCTGAGACTCCTTGGGTCTAATGAGAATCGTTACAGAATACACTATACGGACAAAGGTTTGTGGACCCCTGACCATTCCACATTTAGTCCTCATTTGTTGTTATAATAACCTCCACTTTTATGAGATGTTCCACTATAAACAACGCCTAAATTCCTTGGTCAAAGACAGAGGTTGAAAGACAGTGGATTTTACCGATACCGATGGCGAGGTTGGATCATATTTGCCGATGGATACTGGATTAAAAAAATAAAACAAACAAATATAACGCCATGTAAAATACTACTGAACTTTATTACAAAAATAAACAATAAAAAACAGTACTGAATCATTAAAATGTACTAAGTAAATATGAATATATGAATTATAATAAATATTGAGGAAAATAAAAGACGTGCATTCAAACTGAAACAAAATGTAACACTTCACATTAATAAAAATACGTGGTGTCAGTGATTCGCCTCTAGAGGCCACTCTTGTGCTGTATAATGACAGCAGACCTTCTCAGCCACTCCAGCAACCCGGAAAAACTATTGATATGTATTTTTTCCCAAGGGCTGATAGTTCCAGCAATCAATTACCTGTGTCGAATAATCAGCAAAACCTATTAATCAATCGACCTCTAGTCAAAAAGGTTTTTCTTCCATTTGTTCTATTTATTTTAGATTAAATATAAGTTTTTCCAGACAAAAGATATCACAGATATCACAATATCAGCAATTGCATTACACATTTTTTTTTCTTTCCTCCCCCAAATTCATGTGTATGGTGCAGTTGCCATACCTGTGTAAGCTGTTACCATAGAAACGCTGACCTGTGATTTGGATCTACATTATATATGCTGCTGAAAAAAAAATTCAAACACCTTCGGACCAATCAGATTTAAGAATTCGACCTTGCTGTGTAATAGCGATATACTAATAGATATGTTCTCTCTATCTCTTTCAGGCTCTCTGGTTTATTTCACTCGGCCTATGTCCATGCATCGCACTGTCCCTAATACAGAACCTACGCCTCGGTAAATCTGTAACATTTCCTTCAAATAACGTTCATGTTAATATTTAAGTATAATGAATGAGCGTGTTTTTTCCAGATCACTCTCAGCTCTGTCTGCGTACCACAGTGGCCTTATGACCCCAATGAAAATGCGCAGCGAATCTCAGTCCACGCTGCGGTTGTACAGCGGGAGTCCAACACGCTCTGATAAAGAGCAAGTGTCCATCTCTTCCTTCTACTACAAGGAACGGGTAAGGCGGGCTTGCGGAGCGCAAAATTCTAACGTATTTGGAATGTCTGAGAGGATTTGTTATGAGGAATATCTGGCAACCTAGCTACTGAGGAACACATAATTAGAATTGGAAGGAGTGTGTTCAGAGAGACTGCTAAGGAGAACATTTATATATTATATTATATATCATATAAAATATAGTATTTTGAATTATAAATATTGAGGAAAATATGAGGCATCCATTCAAACTGAAAGAAAAAGTAACTCACCAAATGAATAAAAAAGGTTCCATGCAAAACTAATAAAAACGACACTTCAAATAAACAGCACATGTCGTCAGTAATTCGCCTCTAGAGGCCGCTCTCGTACTGTATAACGCAACCCGGAAAAACCATCGGTATGGATTTTTGCTGATAACCGATCCAGCAATCAACTATCCGTGTGATTAATCAGCAAAACCCATGAACCGTTTGACCATTACTAAACGTTTATTGGTATCTGGTTTACTATTTGTGAACGTAGTAATAAATTGTCTTTCAGAGCCGTAGCTTTAATCCATATTAATGATATCATCTAGTTATCCATTACTAACAAGGATTAATTTCAGAAAAAAAATATAGTGTGAAACAAGCAGTATTTACACTTTCCTGAAGGGTTTATGGTGACTACGTGCTATCAGAGCCACAACATTGCTGGTGGCCCTCAAAAAAGTAGTCCCATGCGTAATTAGACCTGCTACACCACTTATTTCTCGCTATTACTCGTTTCTGATCTGGCACTTGGTTCTTCTAAACACGAGAAGCCGGCCAAGCAGAACTTTTTCAACCTTCTGCTCATGTTGCGTCACCTGGAGGTGTAGCACTCTCAGAAGAAAGCACGGTCTGTCCTCGTATGCATGCATGAGAATATCTTTCTCATCCATTAGTTATATTAATGAAAATAATTACTACACAGAAGTACAAAAACTGATATTGCACCAGGTCCAATCAGGGGTTCAAACTCATGATCTCCTGGTGAGAGCTTTTCAGATACACAGTGTAGGAGACCAGAAACATCTCTGAGCAAAGATTTTGAGTAAACTGTCCTTGAAGATGCTGTGAATCAAGTTCAGAATAAAAAAAGGCAAGATTATTCCTTTGATCTTTAAGTACGTCACTGAAATCACTGGATTATCTCCACAAGATCCTGAGAGATCTTTATCTAGCTCTCCATCAGTCAACCATTTCTGATCATTTGTGCTCCTCAGATGCTACATTGTCAAATTTTCCAGATATTCACTAGCCTTGGTTTGTGTTCACTCATTGTTTCCTGTATTGTATCCTTCTTTTCTTTTTTTATTATTTTTTTGTTTGTATTTCTTTTGTGGTCTGATGGATTGCACCCCCCCCTTCACACATGTCGCTGTGGTCTGTTTTACCCCCAAACACCAATCAGAAGCCTCTTTCTGTCCATCGGCGCTGGTCTGTGCAGACTATTGCAGACTGTCCGGTACTGATCTCCCTCCCTCCCTCCATCCCTCACTTCCTCCATCCATTCTTCTCTCTCTCTTTCTCTTTCTTCCTGTTTTAACCCTTTCTTTTCTTCCGACCGCACGCGAAGCCGAATCCTTCAATCAACGACTTCTAACAGTTTCAGTTTTTCTTTTTTTTTTCTTTGCTGCTCGTGTAATTTTTGCCAGTTCCATAATTGTCTTGGAGGGTCACACCGATCGGTTTTACTAACTAACATGTACCGAGTGCAAAAGTTTGCTCACCCTTTGTACAAAGCAACGAATTTTCGTTGTGAAACGAACTTTCATGCAACTTAACACTTAAGAATTAAGGGCCTTTTTTAAGGGTCCAGCCAAAAAATTTGTGCAGCTTAATGGTGGTGGGATTTGAGCTCACGACTAGAGGTTGACCGATTTTACAGCTACCGATAGCTAGGTTGGATTGTACTTGCCGATAATCGATTAATCAACCGATAGTTTTCAAAATGGATACTGAATAAAAAAGCAAAAAAAAACAAACAAACATCACTCCAAATAAAATAGTTCAGAATTTTATTACAAAAAAAAAAAAACAGTTCTGAATCATGAAAATGTGCTAAATAAAATGCACAGACTTTCATAAGTCAACGTATCAAAAGCGCTTTGAAAAGAAGACTTCAGGACACATTGCACTTTACACATTGCGCTGCATTGCTGTGCAAGGGGACTATTTTGAAGTTAATAGTGTGTATGTAGATATATAAAATACTTTCTTGTAAACAGAACTAGTCTCGAAATGCTCGTATAGCGCTCTCCATGCAGCACGCACTCTCGCGTGTAAAATCAAACAGCACGGGGCGTTGGTGATTCGCCTCTAGAGGCCGCTCTTGTAATGACAGCAGACCGGAAGCCGGAAAAATCAGTATGGATTTTTGTCGATAGATCCAGCAATCTAATATCGGCGTTGATTAATCGGCAAAACCGACGAACCGGTCGACCTCTACCTCGATCAGTAGCCCCTTCCTTCCAAAAACGGTGTGGAAAACCTTATCAAACTTTTGCACTCAACTTTAATTCCGATCTCGATGCACAAAACTTCCGAGATCAAGTCCCATTAACTGTTAGTATTTCCATATTACGTCTTTTTAACGACACATAATGTTGTGTCCATCCAAAAGACGCTATAGTGCAACTCTGAGTTCTCTAAAGGAACATTTAGAGGCACATGAGGACAACTGGAAAATATAACAAAATCCTGGTCTAATTTAGCGGTAGAGATAATCCAGCATTAACCCCTTATAAATATCCATCCTGGATCATGATGACCTGATTGTTCTGTGTTTTTGTAACGTGAATCAGAAATCCCGACGCTGGAAAGGGAAACGAGAGGGAACAGACTACAGCAATAAAGCGCTCAAACTGGCTGGTAAAGTAATCATTCAGGAGATTTCCTGTCTCCTCCCGATACACAAAGCTCTCGGAGAGGCCTACATGTGAGTACCTTTACTTACAGTATTTGTATTAAAGCTTGATTTGTTGTTTTAAATTGTGGATTTTTTTTTTCAGATTAAATATGAACGACATACGGGACACGTGTCAGAAGAACGCAGCCGCAGCTCTGACGGTCGGGCGTAGAGACTTGGCAAAGGTTTGTATCACGCTTTAAAACTTGAAAATAGGTTTTTTGCAAAAAAGTGTTGATGTTCTGACCCCTTGGCGAACAGTTTTTAGAATTCATTTGAGAGTTTATATAATGCCACCGATACAGTAGATGTTTGCAAGTTTGCCGAAACCCGGTTAGCTACAAACATGTGCAACCTTGAATCTTCCAGCGGCAGCTGCAACTCCTTCCGTAGCATTCTGTCCCGCTAAGGTAGCTGCAGTGAGCTCTAAGTGAGGGATAGTCTTTAGAAACTCTAGATTTTCCCAAAATAAAGAGATTGTTTCTGTTTCACTGAACCAGGTAGGTTAGCGTCCCATAGCCCTCCTCACTAGCATCTGCAAAATGATGCAGCATAACAGAAATAGGCTGACCAAAGCTTTCTGGCTTGAAAGATCAGTCAACTCCAAAGCCACTTAACTGTTGCAGATCTTGTATCGATTGGCACCACTGTTAAAAAGCTCTTGCTAAATGTTCTTGGTAGCTAAAATGAGTGGTGCAACAATTCCCAAGGGATCATACACTGAACTTAGCATGGACAGGGTCCCTCTTCTAGTAGCAGACTTGCTTTGGATGACAACTCGGATCTTGAATTGATCTGGCTGGATGCACCACTGCAACACTCTTTCCATGGGAAAAGCCTTTTGATCTAGATCCTTTACTTCCACTGCCCTTTCCTCTTCTGGAATAGCTGCTAGCACCAGCTGACGGAAGTACGGCCAGAATATTGTCCGTATCCCCGACCCCACTGTCCATTTGTTTATTGCTGACTGTATTCACAAATCCACTGGTGGCTGACGGTTTCTTGACAACCTCTGGCAGTTTTTCCTTAAAAGTGGTATTGGGTTTCTGCAACAATGTCGGATGTTTCTTTGACTTGACAGGTTGATTTCTCCTGGCAAACTTTGCTTATGTGCCCTTGTTTCAAATAACTGAAGCACATCCCTTTTCTCCTGAGGAAAGCCTAGCCGTTCCTTGTGATGAGACTTTTGGAGTTCCTTCATACACTCCAAATCTTTTATTTGCACAGCTGGACAGAAAGAGGGCAAATGAGTTGAGTGCTTTACTATCATACGCCTTGTTTGTTTGCCAACTTAATGCTTTATCCATGTAGGCTATTGAGATTTTATAGTCATGCCCAAAATGTTCCTTTAAAAGTCTCTTGGCCTCCTCATATCCCTGGTCAGGTTTCTTGTGAAAACAGCACTATGTTCCCCGGTTGTTCACTGGTATTTTGTTCTACAAAGTACAACCGATCACTACTGTCCTCTGTTTTACTTTCCAACCCTTGTTCTATTGCTTTAATGAAGAGAATATAATCCAAAGGATTTCCAGTGAAAATAGGAATATTTTAAGAAGATAACAACCTTTGATCCTTAACCAGAGGTTCTGAAATATTACCATGCAGAGCTTGCTGACCTCTCGGAGCTGCAGGCTGGCTAACAACACTAGCTTGTGGGCCACGGTCGTATGCTTCTGCTTCCAAAAACCAACTGACAACACAGATTCTTTATATTCTGCAAATTCCTAAGCTGTGCATTAGTGGGGGGAAAAAGGGCAGCATCTACTTCCGATCGTTCCTTCTGTGCTTGAAGTTTTATTTCCATCTCTTTCTGCCTTAAGCCTAACTTCTTCTAGAGCTTGTTTTTGTGTTAATGCTTCTGCCTTAGCTAATAATGATGCCTTTTCGAACTCGGCCTTAAGGCGTGCTGAAGAACGGAATGCTGAGAACCTTTTTTAATTTTTTTTATTTCCAGGATCGCCTAGATGATCCCGTAGATACGCTGACCTCGTAGATACGCTGACGCTGATCCCGTAGATACGCTGTTTTGTTTCCACAACCACCACAATGAAGCATCCGATTGTTTTTCTCCGTTGGATTGCCTCATTTAGCCTTTCTCGCATCGATCTGTCTTTCCGTGGCATCTTCTTGCGCCCTGAGTGTTGGCTTTACCTGCAGTTTCTCCACTAACTAAATCGGTTTCCCCAAAATAGTCTCCCACACAGGGACTATTTTGCAGTTGATAGTGTGTAGATAAGTAAAGTACTTTCTTGTAAACGGAGCTACGCTCGAAACTTTTTGATACCACCTCGTAGATCGTAGATGGGATGGCGTGTCAATGCAAAATGGTGTGGTAGCCATGCTGGTTAGGTGTGCCCTCGATTCTGTCATCAGCAAAGCACACCTACACCTTCACACCCCCTCCATGCTTCACAGTAGGAACCACGCGTTCAGGAACCGTCTGTTCACCCTCTGTACTTACAGAAAATAATTCGTTTCAGGGTTTTTTTCTCCATTTAGACTCTGTTGCATCACACA
Organism: Silurus glanis; assembly: GCA_014706435.1. Taxonomy (NCBI): domain Eukaryota; kingdom Metazoa; phylum Chordata; class Actinopteri; order Siluriformes; family Siluridae; genus Silurus; species Silurus glanis. The sequence goes on from JAAIIK010000101.1 coordinate 2,019,769, forward strand.
AGTCTGAGTGTTTGATTTCCTGCTCTGTAGAAAGGAGCAAACTTCTGAGCGTTCCTGTGTTTTCTTTTTTTTGTTTTGTTTTTTTAAACTCTTGCTTGAACTCCTTTGCTGAAGGTTTGGGCGTTGGCCTCTGCAGCGACCAGCCTTGACCTGTGCCCTGACTCCGATCCTGACGCAGACACGCCCTGGGCCCGGCACCCGTTTGGGCGACAGCTACTGGATACTCTGTGAGTTTTACACTCTGTTTGTATATCAGCAGATAGGAATAACAGCTCTGGAACGTTCTAACAATGACAACGGTCTCGTTCTGTTACTTGACAGTATCGGCTAGATTTGCTGTCTATCGTTCACTCCATGATTTGATTATTATCAGCGGTGGACAGTAACAAAGTAAATGTATTTCGTTATTGTACTTAAGTAGCTTTTTCGTGACTTTTACTGTAACTTCACTACATTGTGTAGTGAAATATTTGACTTTTTACTCAACCACATTTTGCGAAATCAGTCGTTCCTTTTTATTTATGAGGATAAAAACGTAACCGCTCCAACACGCAGCGAGTCACCAATCAGGATCGAGCGCTCGCTCTGTTTTAAACCGGTTTTGATTGGCGCTCGGTGTATCTACTGATCACCAACACACAGTTCAGCATCAGTTCAACAGCAAGCAGAACATTTAGAGAGGAATAAATAATTGAAAGAAAGAAGGTTTTGAGCTCATGACTCATTAATATTAATACATTGTTGTTTTGAGAGTCTTTTTGCAAAAAACTGAATTGATTAAGCAAAAATGTGACAGAAATGATAATAGGAACAATTAAAGCCATAATAAATCATAGTACTTTGGATACTTGTGTACATTTAAAGGCAAATACTTTTGTACTTTAACAAGTGAAAGTATAAAGGGACACTTTTATGGAGTCGTATTTCACAGAGTGGATCTCTTCTTTATCTCAACTACTCCATCCACCACTTACCATCAATACGGCAGTGGAAAAAATATGGGTGTTGGGAGGTTGGAGAACTGGAACATCAAGTAACCATGAATAGAAGCATTTTTATTGGACCGGAGATTTTCCTTATTATTACATATTTAACATAAATCGGTTATTGGAGGTGTTTTTTATTTTTTATTTATTATTATTTTTTTTTTTTGTGTGTCTGTGAATGCTATCAACAAGAAAGATTGGTTTATAGGATTGTCATTTCCAGTACAATGCACAAAAAGCACAAAATAAGACACTCGCATTGTATTTTCTCAAATCACTGTCTTTTAGTCCCTCAGCAGCTCTTCATCCTGCCGATTTTTGCGTGAGGTTCTGAGACGTGCTGTTTCTTTATCTCTCTGCAGGCTTGAACACTACAGTCAGATGAGTGATGTTCAGAGTCTGGCCATGCTGTGCAGTGTGTTCAGGGGTCAGGGAATCCCTCAGGACTATTTCACACTGTACGGCCCACGCAGCTCCGGCTTCACCCTGCACCACTCGCGCTACGTGAGTCCTCTCTTCACACTTTTCTCGAAATACAGTCGTGTATATATAAATCATTTATTCTCTTGATAAGCAGAGAGAAAGAGCTGTTTTTTCTTTCTTTCTTTTTTATTTTATTTTAATATAAGTACCAACAAACTTAAATTGATTGGCTGTTTCTTAGCTTATAGAAAGCCAAACGCATTTAAGTACCTCTGTTTAAAAATGATTCAGGGTTGAGGCTTCATTCGAGTTTTTAATTTAGTTTAGAATATCGGTCCCCTGGTGGTCTAGTGGTTAGGATGCGGCGCTCTCACCGCTGCGGCCCCGGTTCGATCCCCGGTCAGGGAACCGACCCCAGCCACTTTCAGTGCCGGTCCCAAGCCCGGATAAATGGGGAGGGTTGCGTTAGGAAGGGCATCCAGCGTAAAAACATGTGCCAAATCAAACATGCGGAGGATCCGCTGTGGCGACCCCTAACGGAGAAGCCGAAAGAAAGTTTATTTAGTTTAGGATATCATTCTTATGGTTTTTGAAAAGCATGACATTATTATTATTATTTATTTATTTTACATATTTTTTTTACTTTTATTGATAGCTTTTCCCTATATTAATCATTTAAAAATTTATTTTTTTTTTTTTTTTTTTTTGTCAGACAAGCGTGTTTTTGTATTTTTTTTATTTATTCCCTTACTTATTTATTTATTTTTGTTTGTTTATAAATTTGTTTGTCATAGTTACAGCATGTTTTTCTATTTCTGTATATTAATACATTTATTTATTGACTTATTTATTCCATTTATTTATTATATATTTGTTTATACACTCATTCATGTATTCATTAATTATTTATTGTATTATTATTATTATTATTATTATTATTATTATTATTATTATTATTATTATATTTATTATATTTTATATATAATATTATTATTTTTTTTTTTTTTCTTCAATGACGTTGTTTTTTTCGTTTGTTTTGTTATTTCTTCCTCCAGCCCAGCTTCACTTCCAGCTCACTGACTTCTGGTTCCTGCTCCAGTACCTCCGACTCCATCAACGCTGCATGGAACATGGGTGAGTGGTTCACCTTCTGTGTTTCCTAACATCACTTCAGTTTCCCTGCTTTTCTCACTTTATCTTCTGGTACGAATTCAGCACTTTCGAGAAGAATGCCTGGAGATCGACACACACACAAGTACTTGATCTGCTGTCATTTCTTTTCTTTTTTTTCGTCAGCTGGACGTGAAGCTGAACAAGCGCCACCATGGGGAGAGTCCTCTCCTGACGAGGTTCGCTACGCTAACCAGGCTTACACAGATCCCCGGGAACGCGAGAAAGAGCAACACGACATGAACAAAAGGTCATCATCCTGCTATGGCACTACAGTATATCATACGCCCTTCTGTTTATACACTCACATCTGTACACACTCCTGCCTTTAGCTGTGTGTGTGTGTGTGTGTGTGTGTGTGTGTGTGTGTACACTAAAAACTAAATAAAGTTTTTAACAATTCTGCGACTTTATTTCCTGATTATTTCAGCATTTAATTTGCTTTCATGTTCATTGGTTGTTCAGATTATTAGACCCGGCTAACACCTTACAGTTTGACGACTTTAAGAAGTGTTACGGAGAGATTCTGCACCGCTGGGGGCTGAAGGAGAAGAGGGCAGAAGTTCTGAAGTTTGTGTCCTGCCCTCCAGAGCCACACAAAGGGATCGGTGAGTTCATATCTGTTATAATGAACCAGGCCAAAAGTTTGTAGACACCTCACCATTGGATTGGTGTGATGTTTTTTTTTTTTTTAAGATCCTATTCCATATTTATACCCTATTTGCTGTTATCGTAGTCTCCACTCTTCTGGGAAGATGTTCCACAAGATTACTAGTTGTAAGATACTGATGTAGGAGAAGTGAGGAGACCTGGGGTGCAGATAGTGAAATATTCATATGTTCAATAGGGTTTATCGCTCTAGAGAAAGGAGTTCTTCCACATATATCCAACCACGTGTAAAGCAGATCTTCATGGAGCTGGCTTTGTGTGCAGGGGTTCCGTCATGCTGAACAGGTTTCGGGCCTCCTAGTTCGAGTGAAGGGAAAATTTCATACCACATACAATTTGTGTGCCTCCATCTTTGTGGTAACATTTTCGGGAGGAACCACATATGGCTGGGAAACTCGGGTGTCCCAATACTTTTGTCCGTGTGTTAGCGGTTCTGGTAGGAATCTTTTGAATGTAGAAAACCTTTGAACAGCAAGTCTTCATATTCATAAAGTGTGGCCTCCTCGCTGCCTTAATATAGTCCTGAAGCCAGGGGTATTTCCCACTGCATTGTGGGTAATAGGGGTGCGGCGGTACACAAAATTCACAGTTTGGTATGTGACTCGGTTTTAGTCACGGTTCGGTTAGATTTCAGATTCGGATTGGGGAAGAAACGCAAAACAGAATGAATTGTTGTTATTTATTATTATTTTTTTTTATATATTTACATTTGTTAATAACAATAGTTTACATTTTTAAAACTATTCAAAATAAAATGGTTAATGTATAAAATATTTTATAATATTTTATAAAAAATAATTATATATACAGCTGGACAGAAAGTGCTCAAGAATCCATAGCTTGTCGTAAAAACAGACGTGACAGCGATTTTTACGACTCGCTACAAATCGTATTTCCATTACGGAGCGAGTAGCCACGGTGACACTGCGCTAACTATACTTTTTTTTTTTATATACCTCCGTATAACGTGCACCGTTGCACCCTCTAGTGGGGAATGTAAGGTAATAAAAGCTATTCAATGAAAAGCTATTCAGAACGGCGCCTATCATCCAAACTCAAACTGCCGCGGTTTTATTCCTCTGTGAATACTAATGGATTTTTTCCCGACCCAGATTTTCCTGCAGATCATATTTCATAGCTTTCTACAGGACGCTCCCAGTGACGTTGTGTTTGTGTCCTGCAGAGTTTGGCGTGTACTGCTGCCACTGTCGGAGCCAGGCCCGAGGCACTCAGTGTGCCGTGTGCAAGCGCTTCACCTTCCAGTGCGCCATCTGCCACGTGGCTGTCCGCGGCTCGTCCAACTTCTGCCTGAGCTGCGGCCACGGCGGCCACACCAGTCACATGATGGAGTGGTTCCGCTCACAGGAAGTCTGTCCCACAGGCTGCGGCTGTCACTGTCTCCTCCAGAGCACTTTCTGAAGCCTTTTGTGTCTCTTCACCAACACTGGAGGTCTCAGGAGAGCTGTCTCGAATCTCTCGGTACTGTAAAAAACAAAAAAACAAAAAAAAACTGTTGACGTTGTTTTTTTTTTTTTTTTTATGCAGCACTAATAACAGATCTCAGATTTCTATGCTGCTCTAACAGACCTTTTATGATGGTGGTCTTCACAGTATGCAAGACACACAGTTTACACCAGCCTTATACAGTAATAATCACGTCATATAAAGGAAGTGGCATTTTATTTCCAATCCTGGTTTGCTGGTTCGTTTACATTGCAGGGTTTTCTTCAAAAAAATAGAAATCCGTGAAAACAAGACCGAGAATAACTAAGGGCCGTGCTCTTGTATAAGGGAGTAGTGTGTTAAATGATCAACCAGCACACACACACACACACACACACACACACACACACACACACACACAC
>JAAIIK010000101.1:2024891-2037856 GCA_014706435.1 Silurus glanis
CACACACACACACACACACACACACACACACACACACACACACACACACACACCCACCGTTTCTGCTCGATATGAAGAAACACATTTGTAAAGTAACCACACCTTTTCCTGCACAACAGTTCTTCTCTCACTCTTTCTTTCCCTCTATCTTTCTGGTACATGCAAAAGGTTCAGTATGTCACTACCATCTGATCCTTAATAGAGGGTCTGGACAATCAATGAAACATAGACTCGAGACACTAACTCCTGGGACGCACTGGTATATCAGTGGTAATATGCAAAACGATTGCAGTGATAGGAATTAACTTATTTAAGCCACACGCGGTCCGGCTGTGGGTGCGTATAATAATCATCAGAAATATTATACATGTTCAGTATTTACCTTTACTTTCCTTTTGTTTTATTTGTATTACGGAGGTAGATTTTCGTACTTTTTTTTTTTTCACCGGGAGTGCAGGATTTTGCTCTGGAATGTGCGTAAATGAGACCACAATGATCTCGTGCATTTTTATTTCAATAAAGAATGGAACGATTTTTCACAGATTATGATTAGCGTATATTTTTTATAAGGTTTTCCAGGGTGTATTTGCATCGTACACACGGTTTTCATGGAATACAATGCAACAAAATGACTGAAATGTCCTGAATATATTTGAATTAAGCTTTTTCCCCCCCTATAATTCTACACACACACACACACACACACACACACACACACACACACACACACACACACACACAGTGTATAAATAAATAAATATAATATATATATATAAAAGCTTCACCGATGGTGATTTTTAAACGCACGACGATGCCAAAAGATAAACTCCCCAGAGAAATAGTTGTGAAAGGAAGGAGAAAGACAGTGAACAATGACTTTCTTGGTAGGCTACTGTTTAGATACAAGCCGTGTAACAGACACTGTCTTTCGTTAAAGCCTGTGTAAAGTTCATTAGTTTCAGTGTAGACACCTGTGGCTTATAGACAGGTGCGGCTTATTTATGATCAAAATAAAAATCTTTGTCAAATTCAGTGGGTGCGGCTTATATTTGGGTGCGCTTAATAGTCCGGAAATTACGGTATATATAAAATATAACACGCATTTAATGCACTATACGGACACCTGCCTATAAGATTAGTACGCTTTTTAACATCTAATTTCACATTTAGTTCCCCCTTTATTGTTCAACACTCTTCTGGAAAAATGTTCCAGTAGATTTTGAAGTGTACTTGTGAAGATTTCTGTGAGATTCATTCAGTTACAAAGGTTTTAGTAAATTCAGGTACTTTTATCATTTAAAGTAAAAATCATCTAAAACCAGGTGTGTTGTATGAGCATACACTCCATCATAAAATGTATATTTACTTGTACACAAATTCACTTTGCAAACGAAATTGTAGTGTAGATCATCACACTACACCACAGTTCTCAACTCTATAAAATACTGTGTAAAGTTGAGCAGAATTTGCACCAAGATTGAAGATATCGGAGTTCGGCTCAAAATAAAGGTTCTGTCTTCACAAGTTTTTCATTCACCCGGGATTACATTATGGAATTGGATACTCGAATTTAAGGATGTTAAGCTTCAGAAATCTTTTTACTAATGAAGAAAAAATTCTTGTTTTTCTTAAGGATTAAGGATGGAGTTCAGCCTCATTGTGCAATTGTGTCTTTTTTTGTAATTATTTTTAATTTTTTCTAATTCTGGTCATTAGAATAAATATCCTACACCTGAATGTTAACCATTTTTCTTACTTTAAACAACGAGAGATTCACATTTCAGAGGTTTTATCCACTTTTTCTAACTTCCTGCACAAAGAAAATGTACTGACCTTTTTTATATATATATATATATATATATATATATATATATATATATATATATATATATATATATATATATATATATATATATATATATATATATATAAAATTATTTTTTTTCTTATTTTTTTTACAGAATAATCAAATTTGGTTTATGGCCTGCTTTTTCCTAATAATTTATAAAAATTGTAAATTGGCAGAAGAACATAAATGTAGACGTGAAACTGAAAAACAAAAAACTAAGAAAGAGATCAGCTTCAGATCTTTGTTTAACACGTTACCTACAGTTATTTTTTTCCCACTCATTTACACGGTCAATGAACCTGATTCGGGAATCGGAGTGTAAACCCACCGCCCGTAAGTTCCCTCACTCATACACTTATTTATTTATTTTTTATTGTGAAAAACAAAAACAAATTTACATTCATATCATAATGAAATATTGTACATTTAATACTGAAATTTTTGAATCAAAATGAAAAATGAGGACTTTAAATCTATATCCAAAGTTCTGATTTCTTTCTGGCTTGAAAGTCCTTGTAAATATTTTTAATATATTTTTTGCCATCCTTACTGACCATTTACATTTGTGTATATAGAACTGACCTAATAATATTAACACATTTTGCATAAAAATGTGACTCTTATCCATAAATTTTTTATCAACAAAGTAAATAAACATTCAACATCAATCCAAAAAAATTGACACATACATTCGAAAAAAAAAGAGGTATAATAGAATCCCTCACTCATACACTCAGAATGGAGAGGTGGGGGTTGGGTGACGTCATCCTTAAGGGGTTCCAGTGGAAGGATTGACAATGGAGTGACGTCACGTCAGTAAGGAGAGCTGAATCCAAATTAAAATATAGATGACAAAAAAGGATTAAACCCTCAGGAGCCCAATTCAGAAAAAAAAGAGGAATGAAGTAGGAGGAAACGTGAGAAAGATAAAGGTGTATGCAGCTCTATCACTCATCTCTTTATGAGGAAAGTAAAGGATAATAGGTTTAAGGAAATAGACAAATAACTGTATATCAATAACTGCAAAATATAATTTATAGTATGTAGTTTATCATAATGTGTGTAGCAACAAAACAATGACACCCTAACTAGATTTTGTTACCTTTAATTGAGGTGACGTCATAATGGTTATATGTGATTGTACTGAAAAGGTCAATAATGGGAATCTAGAAAAATAATATACAGAAAAATACAGAATCTTTCTGACACCATCACACAACACAGTGGAGGACGAGACCAGAAACACAGTGCATCACTACAGTATGCTTTATGATCTATTAAGGTTTTATTAAGACTTCATAATATTTCAAAATGCAAAAATACACCAATCAATTATTAGGTTAAAGCAGAACCAGGTGAAGATAATAACACTGGTTTTCTGGGTACAGGGGCATCTCCAAAGTGGTGCAAGACACCATAAGCATCACCAGGGCTGAGTGCAAATAGTACTGGTTTACAATAATTATGATATTTTGTAAAAAATAATAAGAATAAAGAAATGATTAATACATCAGTCAGTGTGAGAAATAAGTAATTCAGGTGTAATTAATTTATAGTTTTATTAAAAAGACCCAGCAGGAACTCTACAGTGTTTCCATCAAACGCTGGAGGAGTTCACACACAGGAGACCTGTTCAATACAGTAGCCAGGATCAGGATAAAACAAATATGTGACGGCTCCCTGGATTGGTGCACTACATAGACATTAAAACGAGCGGACTGATTCGCCCTATGTAGTCGCTTATGTGTGGATTTGGAACGCGTCCCTGAGCAGGAGCCGCTTTTTAAAGCCGCGCAGCTGCGCTCAGGCTTGTTAGAGGAAGATGGCGGCGGAGAGCGGACGCGCTCAGCTTCTCCTGCGCTGCATCTTGTCCCTGAGCCTCGGCGCCGTGGCGGCTCACGGGCTCAAACCGGGAGCGAATGGAAACCTGCATCCGCCTCCTCCTCCGGTCGTGGTGGTGCCCGTGAACCGGCAGCTGAAGCTCGGAGCGCCGAATCCGGTGAATGTCGGAGGAGCAGCGGCAGTATCGCAGGCGAGGAGGGCGCTTGGCTGGAAGCTGGCGGAGGAGGAGGCCTGCCGGGACGATGTGAACCGGCTGTGTCCTAAACAAACCTGGAGCAACAACCTGGCTGTGTTGGAATGCTTACAGGACAGAAAGGAGGTGAGAGGGGGACACCTAGGGGACACCTGGGGGACACCTGGGGGACTTTGCTCTCCATCACTTATGCGTGAATATGTTCACCATTAAAACACACTGACTCTCCATAATGTTAATGTTTAACGCTCCTTCCACACCATGAACCCTGAATGTCCACTCTGACCATCTAAAATATGCCTGAAAGTCCCTTCTAACTCCAAACTTATCCAATCACCTAAAAGGATCTGAGTGATTAGACTTGGATATGATATCTATAAACATGTCATAGAGTCAATACAAACTGTTTCTCTAGAAATTAACTATAGATATTAAGTCTATACAAATAATAACTAAACGTAAATACATATGAAGAAATGATATTTATAGACTTTATAGTTCTAGACGCAACGTTTACATCAAAGAAAAATAGACAGGACTCATATCTAGAGTAATAACTATAGACAAATCTATAAACGAACAATAATAATAATTATAGAGTTTAAATCTGTAGAAATGATATCTATAGACATGAAATCTATATCCCCAATGTCTGCATTAAAGACAAAATCTATAGAAATAATATCTACAGAAATACTGGTAGACAAAGTCTATAAATATCTATAGAAATAATAACTATAGACATCAAATCGGTAGAATGTCATAAACACAATGACTAGACAAAATGTGTAGAAACATCTATAAAAATAATAGAAATATTATAAACAAAATTTGATTATAAACACAATATTTACATACATATGACTTGTTTATAGATATAAAATTGATAGAAAGGATGTAGACAAATTTAATAGAAATAAAAAAAAATGCTATGTATAGATGTAAAATCTATGAAAATTATATAGACATGAAATCTGCAGATATAAAATCAATAGAAATGATCTTTATAGAAATGATATCCATTGGGGAGACAGTTTGATTGATATCTTGGCTGTATATCAGTAAGTCAGTGTAAAAATTAATTTTTATTTATTTTTGTTATGGTTATATATTTTTTTAACTGATGCTCATTGGTTGTTGTAACACACTCTGAGGAGAGGACCGTCAGCCCTCTTCTGCATACTCCTGGGCATGAACAGCTACGAATCGTCAGGACTCAAATCCCTGAACGCAGGGCAGCTACATAGCACTGAGATAGGCTTCAGAGATTCGAATCGGCTTGTTTTGTGTGTTTTATACGAGCACGAGAAAGAAAGAGAATAAATTGTGAATAAAAAAAACAAACGAGTGAATTGACTCGGTCACATGTCCGTGTCTTGTTTGCACTCGTATCTGATTACATGCACACGTGATTCGGATCGTCCCTCAGGCCTGAGGGGTGCTTTTGTGTGTTTTTCTGGTTTTCAGGAACAGAGGTGTGTTCAGGGTTAGTCATTTCCAATATTAGTTTCCGTCTCGGCTGCTAAAAGTCGATACGACCCACGGAAATTAATAATGAATCATGAAATCTGTATTAAAGTCGGGATATTTTTTGGAGAATGAGTTTTCTTTAAATTTCATACATTGGCCCATATGTTTCAGACTTTTAGTCAAATTGTGTGTAAATGCTAACGGCATTAGCCAAGGCAAAGTGACCCCACTCTCGTGCGAAGTGCAGCCCTGAGCCACAACTCATTTGCATACTGTCACGCCCACAAAACTCCATAAAAGGTAAAGTGCATAGACAACTGGGATGAAATGAACTCTCAGAGTAAAGGCTGAAAAAACAGAAATGGAAGTTAATCAGATTTACTTTTTTTTAATTTCCTCTTATTAATATAAAATGCTTGAAATGTACTTGGTTTTCTTCCCTGGTTTTGAGAACTAGCATGAGGATGTCCACGAAAAAAAAAAGGTTCTCGGACATTGAATCCATTTATTCTTCCTCATGCACATGAGCACCTCCTGAATCTGTCAGTCAGTGAAGACCGATTGGTCGATCAGGAAGTTGATCATGTTACGATCACTCTGCATGGACATCCCCATTTCTTCACCAACATCCATCCCATTACACCTCCCCGACCCCCTATTCCTAGTCAGAAATCAATATAAACCGTCTACCGTCTGAGCTCTGATACCGTTTGGACAATGACGTCCTTTTGTTAAACAAGCTGAAACTGAAATCTCGCACCTACATGTAATTTGTAACCTCCATTCTTCTCTGAAGGCCTAAACTAGATCTTTGGGTTTGGCTGGGGCTATCAGTGCTTTAGTGAGGGCACTGGTGTAGGTTTAGGAGGATTGGAGTTCAGTTCCTGCTGTTCAAATTCATCCAAAAAGTGTTCCATAGGGTTGAGGTCCAAGCTCTGTAGAAGGTCACTCAAGATATGAACCATATCTTCATGGAGCTGGCTTTGTGCACAAGGGCATAATCATGGTCTGGGGTTCAGTCAGTGTTCTAGTCCATTACGAAGGTGTTCAGTAGGTTTGAAGGTGCAGAATACTCGAGATCTTCCACTTCAGCTTTGTCAAGCCGTGTCTCCATGGAGCTGGCTTTTTGCACAGGGACTTGATCATGCTGGAACGGGTTTGGCTCTGGGGTTAAGTCAGCGGTCTATTCCATCCTGAAGGTGTTTAGTAGGTTCGAGGAGGTGCAGGACACTATGCAGGAGAGATCTTCCAAGTCAAATTTGGCATGTCTTCATGGAGCTGGTTTTGTAGCTTTGGAACGGCTTTTTAGTTCCAGCGAAGGGAAATCGTAAAACCACAGCGTACAAAGACGCACTGTACAGCTGTGAGGTTTCAGCTTTGTGATAAGATCGGGGAAGCACCACGTACATCTGTGAAAGCCAGGTGTGCGGCGTGCATTCATTATCGGCTCAGAGCGTCATTACTTCTTCTAAAGGAATTTCTCTCGGAGTTGACGAAGTGATTAACTGCACCACTCCTTCGGAGGATGTGTGGAGTGTTTATTGATTTTTCTGCCTGGTGCCAAACACACTTTCCATTAACACACTGTAATTCCTCTTAGGATATATGGGAAAAAAACAACATTTTGTAGAAAGATACTTCATATATGTTCGGCTCGTCGTGGCCATGACGTCGTATCTGACTAATCTGCCTTTCCTGAATCTTTGCCTTGGGGCGAAATGATTCAGTCCTCCTGCAAGGTCTTCTGCTGTCCCAATCAATACTCCAAAACATTCTGCATGTGCTGTTTCTCCATCATTTAACATTTAAAGGCTCAGGAAATGGAGAAGTTGGTGTTGAATCTATAACGATCTCACATGTGAGCTCCTGGTTCCTTCAACTGACTGAAGAAGACTGTAGGACATTACTCATGATGTACTACTTACTCATTACTCATACTCATAATATTTCTCACTTTCCACGGTTTGTAATGTTTGAATGATCAATGATCACACTCTTGATGTTTTGATGATGATGGGTTGGTTCCCCTTTTGAGTCTGGTTCCTCTTTAAGGTTTCTTTCTCCTACCATCTAAGGGAGTTTTTCACTGCCCCAGGTTTGCTCATCAGGGATAAATTCTGTAAAGCTGCTGTGAGACAGTGCCTTATGAAAAGCGCTATAGAAATAAATTCGAATTAAATTGAATTTCCACGATTTCCAGCAACGTGTGTTTTTAGAATTGTCCAAATTTGTCGTATTCAATTCATTTTTATTTGTAGAGCACTTTTTACAACGGACATTGTTTACAGAGATAAAGCAGTTATAAGGTTGTATAAAATAAACGTGGAAGTTTTTTGCCTATAAGTTGGTTTCTTATAATGATTTATCTCTTCTGATTGAGCCAGTGGCGACGGTGGGGAGGAAAAACATTTTGAGATGGTTTGAGGAAGAAACCTTGAGAGGAATCAGACTCATCTTCATCTGGATGCCACCAAATGTCCATTCATTACATTTCCATTGTAAAGGTTGTGCAGTAATGGGCACTTAAATGCAGAACTGTTCATGCAACCTGTGGTCCAGAGCCACTGTAGTAGACTGTTAATATTAATTACAGTTTAAAACAATCCTCAATGTTCTTGAGTTGCATGAGTAGATGTGAGCTCGAGAGAGAATAGTGGAGACATGAAGAGAGAACATAAAGATTGTTATGCCTTCTTGGTATGCAAATGTTTAAAGACACTAAACAATGTGATCAGGGTGTAAGTGGGGACTCTGGAGAAGAAAGATCTAGGATCCAATAAAGCCCTACTGACAAAAGGCTTGATTAAATAAATGTGTTTTCAGTCTAGCTTTAACACTAAAACCATGCCTGAGTCCCAAACAAATAGAGAAAGCTTTGCCCCCTGCTGTAGTCTTTTATTATTTGAGGTACCAACAAATAGCCTGTACCCATTCATTAAAATAGTGGGTGTGGTGGATCATAATTAATCAAAGGTTTGCTGTAAAGTTTCGATATGATTCGTATCTGCTAGATTTTACTTTCAGCTTCTTTATTTTTCTTGAGTTTCACATTTTCTACAAAATTTAAAAAAAAGGAAATTTGTTAAAAATACTTTCAAACATATGCCATGACTTTGGTATAAACATTGTTGGCTGGAGAAAACTTTTTTTGATTGAAACCCATGTAAGAGCCGACTTCTCCTTTAGAAGAAAAACATTTGCCCCATTACTGATACGCATGGCCTGCTTTATCCCACTGGTATTTGCACACTTCCTGTGTGATCAGCAAAGTGGCTGCCGGATGCAGACAATCTCACGCTCGTATATTGGTGTTGGGGCTCCATATCCTTTGTCATTTGCCTCGCGGTATTTTTAAAACACGCTGAAGAACCCATGATGAAGCGTGGTTAATGAACAGCAGTATTGTGGACACACGAGGACATGAACCACAAGGGTGATGTGTGGCAGTAAAACTGGTATGTGCTTTTCTGAACATCTCATTCCACATTTAATCTCTATTTTAACTGTACTAAAAACTTCCACCTTTTGTCCTCAAAGTTGATGTTAGAAGCAGGGAAAATGGGCGGATTTGATGCAAGTTTGAAATGGTGATGTCTACACGGATGGGTCAGAGCATCTGCCGAACCGGCGACAGAGGAAGAAGTTCATGCTGTTGATGCTCAACGGGTCACGACTGTTTTAGCAGCGAAAGGGGAACCAACACAATACTAGACATGTGGTCATAATGTTATGTCTGATTGGTGATATGTAGATGGTTCTGGATTAGTGATCGTCCCGTGCCGTTAAGGATAAAGCACTATAAAGAAACGACTGAGATTTTGCAATGTGTCAACTTACAGCCTTTTTACGGGTTTACCAGGAACGCCGCATGACCGTAAGTTGCACTTTTGGCCGCTGGTTCTGTCTCGACCCCCATCTCCCTTCCCCTTAGCCATTCACTGCTTCCTGTTGGCGCTCTCTCTACATCTTCAGGTAAATGATTTCCGCAGTAAGAATTTGCTCTCTCAGCTGCTGAAATCCTCAACCGTCTCGTACAGATGTCTGCTGAAAGGCTTACAACGAACTCCTACAGCCTCAAAAGGCTTCACTTTCTCCCGAAGGCCCTTCAACACCTATTAGTCTGTTTGCGAGTCCAAATCATAGCAGAATGTTTGCTTTCTTTTGTTTATTTCCTTTGGGTGGTTTTCCCACCGGATATAACTTAAGCAGCGTAAAAGTAAAAATAGTTGCCCGAGAGGTTTAAAAACGCATAAAACTCCTATATTCTTTATTTGAAATACAGTGCAGCCGGAAAGTATTCACAGCGCTTCACTTTTTCTACATTTTATATTGCAGATTAATTTCAAAATGAATGCATTATTTTGCTAAAGATTCTAAAAACAGAATATTTGCAAATTTATTAACACTAAAAAAATTTCAATTGTACAGCTCCTTTGGCACCAGTTACAGCCTCAAACCTTTTTGAGTTTGATGCTACAAGCTTGGTACAATTATATTTGGGCAGTTTCTCCCCATTCTTCTTTGCAGAACCTCTCAAACTCAATCAGGTTGCATTTTTGGATCTCTCCAGAGCAGTCGGGTTTAAGTCTGGACTCTGGCTGGGCCACTCAGACATTCACAGAGTCGTCCCATAGCCACTTCTTTGTTATCTTGGCTGTTTGCTGAGGGTCGTTGTCCTGTTGGAAGATGAACTGTCGCCCCAGTCTGAGGTCCAGAGCGCTCTGAAACAGGCTTTCACCAAGGATGTTTTTGTACATTGCTGCCTTCATCTTTCTCTCAATCCTGACTCGTCTCCCAGTTCCTTCCACTGAAAAACATCCCCACAGCATGATGCTGCCACCACCATGCTTCACTGTAAGGATGGTACTGACCAGGTGATGAGCAGTGCCTGGTTTCCTCCAGATATGACTCAGGTGGGCTGTTATGTGCCTTTTACTGAGGAGTGGCTTCTGTCTGGCCACCGGCCTGGTTGGTGGAGTGCTGCAGAGATGGTTGTTCTTCTAGGAGGTTCTCCTCTCTCCAAAGAGAAACACTGGGGCTCTTTCAGAGTCCTCTTTCTTGGTCACCTCCTTGCCTAAAGCCTCAGTTTAAGGAAGCAATGGAGCTTTTTGAAAAAAGCTCTCCAAAATGGATAAATATGAAGACTGCATTGTAGCGCTGCAGTGTGGACTGTGAAAACGGTGTGACCCGATGTGAAGCCGGAAAGTAAATAGTCTAGCGTTTTGCTCATGAACAATTCAGGGACGTGAGCATTTTCAAACAGTTTGGTCCGGGAAATCGTTGAAAACGATCGATTGGAAGCGGAAATTTGTAGTTTTTTTGTTTTTGGACCGGAAGCCAGAAAAACGCTGGGATGAAAATGTGATGATTTTTTTTTTTTTGTATCATTTTCAGTGTGGTGATGATTATGAATTAATTACTGTTGGTTTCATTCACTTCTTTTGAGCGATAAATCGGCAGAAAGAAACGCGGCACTGTTTCATAGAGCTGTAAATCCGACTGCTCATCATGCAGTGGTGAACACAACAGCGCTTATCAGACGCATTATTTCTAGGAAAAGCTCTAATCACTTGTCTGATACACAGCGATGAATCATTATAACATGTGCTAACAACAAAGAGTTCAGGTACAGCACATGGTGATGGTCTCGAATGATCCGACACTTTATTTATGGAGAAATCGCATCATGCTGAACACAAGAATGTGCTGTAAATCACTCCTCTTTTTTTTTTTTTTTTGTTCGCAGGATTTTTGCCTCGTTTGTGTTGCATAAAATGCAAGTGAACATAACACGCATAGTGAAAACCTCCCTGAATTGTGTATTGGAGACGGGGGAGGGGCAAACGGGCAGTATCTCTGGACACATGGTCCCACCTTGGGGATTTCTCAACCAGAAGCCTGTCAGAAAAAGGCCTTCATGCATTCTAATGAGTTTCCTCAGTGCCATTATTTTCCTTTTTATTTCCCGCTGCATCTCTAATAGTAGGTGTTGAATACGAGGGTGAGATTTGTTAGTATTACGGTTACTCTTTCGGTTATTTGTGAACATCTGTTTGGCCTTCGGAGGTGCTGTTTGACAAGACTTTTGCTACACTCTTAATTTGTTTTGGCTCAGTGGAGCTTCTGGGATACAGGATCCTTGGCAGAACGGCGAATCGCTCCTTCAGCATCGCAAAATTCCGAATGATGTACTGATGGAGCCCTACCTGTGTGACGAGACGCTGCCGGAGGATATGGACTCGATTCATCAGCAGGTCCCAATCAAGAGAAACTTCTCCACTGTCCCTAAACCAAGAACCTCCTCAGATAAACATGAATCCACCGCATAGTTTCTGGGGGATGTTGAAATGAATCATTTCAATGACTTGGACGTGGACGACTCTGCATCGATGCAGTAATACACGTGATCTATTCTAGCCGAGTGACATCGTTCATCGCATACGTCAAAGCGAGTGCACCCAGTATATGTGTGTGTGTGTGTGTGTGTGTGTGTGTGTGTGTGTGTGTGTGTGTGTGTGTGTGTGTGTGTGTGTGTGTGTGTGTGTGTGTGTTTTACATTTTATATTTAATTTTCTAAAGAGATGATCTAATTAACTGTCCTGCGAATTTCAGCAGACTTTAACAAATATCTTCAATCCTTCCATCCTTCATTCATTCACTTCCTTCGATATGTGGAATTGGCAGGATTTACTCCTTTTTAAGAGAAATTCCTGAAGCAAACGCTGAAGAATCCATAGCGGCAGATTTTGGGCAATTCGGACACAAACTCGCCACTGTACACTTTCCTAAACGAACCCTGTAAGGAAAGATTTCGGTAGGAATACGTGTACGACACACCCCTAATATTCTATAGGGTTTATTAGTTCGAAATGCACCTGCTGCCTGCTGAGTTCTGCAGCATTGTTTGCTCTGTGCAGGAACATGCTACATGCTTGTAGTCACTGATAAAAAATGCAGTCATGTGCGGTAATCTTAAAAATGTATGATTTATCGAATTGAACTGAATCGTTGACACGATAAACTTGATCGAATCGTGAAACCCGTGAAGATGCAGAAGCAGTTGAACGTTATTGGTCGATATTTTAACGCTAAACGGATTTATTCGCTTTCATCGTCGGCCGAACTTCTCCTACGTCGCTGTCGTCCCTATTTTATTATTATTTATTTATTGTTATTTTTTTTTCCACGGCATGCCACAGAGCGCGGCTTTAATTACCGCCATAATTACTTCGCTTGTGCGCCGCAGCAGCTGTGGCCTTCTGACGAGCTAAATGGTGGCTATAAATCTCCAGTCCCCCAGGCCGGGAGGACGAGGTGGCCCAGACACAGCTGCACTGCGTCCATCGCTCGCTGCACACACTCCGTCTCATTTGCATTTGGAGCCGCTCGGCGCTAATATGTGCCTGGTAGATCGCTCGCTGCAAAACAAAGGCGACCAGTGTGACTGATGGGATTTTCCCGAAGGACCGACCGGGAGTTCAGCCGAATCTCGGATCCTGACAGGAGGAGAAAAGACTTGTGAAAGAAATGATTTAGTTGTTTTGCTGTTGGAATGGAGAGGTGTGTGTGTGTGTGTGTGTGTGTGTGTGTGTGTGTGTGTGTGTGTGTGTG
>JAAIIK010000101.1:2037866-2047898 GCA_014706435.1 Silurus glanis
GTGTGTGTGTGTGTGTGTGTGTGTGTGTGTGTGTGTGTGTGTGTGTGAAAACTGCATTTAAATGGTAATTGATTAAAAGGAATGCCGTTTAGAATGAAGTATTTCTTAACGGAGAGACTGGACAAAAACAGGAACTACACTGTGAAGCACAAAAGTGATAAGGAGGAAGTGGTAGCTCAGCCAACCTGGGCCCCTGAGCATGGCCCTTATCCCTGTGTGCTTCAGTAACACTATCAAGTCTGACCTTGTGCTCTGGAAGAAAGAATTCCACCGTGCTGTAATGTACATGTGACCGATTAATGCATCTATTCTATTTTAATCTATTCTAATCTATTCTATTCTATAAAAAGCAAAAAGTTACCGGATACATTACAGAATCCTTCTTACTCGTATACTCAACGTAAGAACGTAAAACTTGTATAATAAAGGCACGTAAGCCATTTCAGTCACTCATATGTTTAGTAACCGCTTGATCCTGGTCAGGGTCGCGGCAGATCCTCCGTCTATCCCGGGAACGCAGAGAGCAGCACAGAGGAATTCTTCACAAACTAGTCCATCTCGTACTCGTGACCTGTTTAAATCACCTGACTCAAGTCCTATTTCCTGTAGGTCTCGAGTGACCGATGTCTCGTCCAATACGCAATATTCGCAAACTGTCCCTACCGTTTACAGTTTGTCTGTGCGTTTTCTGACTTGTTATTGTCTGGGCCACAAAATTTTATGGCCCCCTCAACATCCCCATCCACTCTTGCATTACATATTCTATACTAGCGCTGAAACTTTCCTCGAGGAACTCGAGTAATTCAAACACAAAAACAGATTGAGGCAAATACTTTGTTTAGTCCATTTAACTACCACACGGAGCACTGTGTTTCACCACGGACCATTCTTACTGACGCACCACCCGCTAAACTATTGAGCTCTCTGGACAAGTAAACACTATGGAAGGCTGCACTTTTTTTTTTTTTAGCCAATCAGGCAGTGTCTCTCCCTTTGTAGTGTCAGAAAGCTTTACACATTGAAAATGAAATCTACAATCAATAGAATCGCATGGTATCAAACTGAGCCTACGATCTCTGGAGAGAACTCTGTCTAACAATCAGCTCTGGAGGAGACCGAACAAGACCGATGAAGCAGAGGAACAGCTTCACACTTCAGGGCGTCAACACGGTTACTGGTGGATGCAAAAGAAACGTTGGATGTTTACGAGAACTAAAATTGCGGAATTGCGAGGAAAAAAAGGTTGGAATTGGGCAAACTTTTTTTTTATTTTTATATTTTATTTATGATTTTTTTTTTTCTTTTTCGATTTGGATGTAATATGGCAATTAAATGGGTTTAGTTTTCACAGATATTCTTGTATACAGTTTCAGCAATAAAAAACTAATTACTCGTTCATTTTGAGAGACCCGACTTATTTTCTGTTGTATATTTAGTGTCGCACTTTAATAAAGAAAAAAGTACTACTTATCCGATTGCTCAATTACAACCAATAGCTGCAGCCCTACTATATACATACTATATACTTTAAGCATTTCTGTATAAAACTATATTGAATGAATTTAATGATGTAATCAGTAATTTATGACTTTGATTGAAGTAACTTCAGGACTTCTCTGAAACCAAAACCGACAGTTTAGAAGTGGCATAAGATTGTCGTATTCACAGATTTCCTTATAAACTGTTTACCCGCGTGAACTCCCGCACTTTCCGAGTTTATCTCCACGTGTACCACCTGCTCCTGCTCACCTGCATCCGTGTTCATTAGAGAACTCTCTCTGCACCAAACAGAAGCCACTATATGTCACTTCAACACTTTTTAATGAACTTTTTTCTTTCCCTCTTCCTTATACAGCAGGGCACTTGCAAAGCCTGAACTGCAAAAATGTTCCTGGTGAAGAAGCCAATTAACTATAATGAGGAAGGATGTGGAGGGGAAGAAAAAAAAACCAAAACACGATTTTGGCAGCAATTAATTTGTCCTCATGCGGCGTTCGTTTAGGTGACTGTTCACGCAAATTTGCGAGTCGAGGGAACGTAACCTGAGAGAAAACACTGTGTGCTGTATTTAATAATAAATAAATATATAATGTAGAGTGATGTTAATGAGTAGTGATCATGCCGAATTTGTCTTTCACACTCGTTCTCTCTTTCTCATTTCTGTAGGCATTCTAGAGTAATAATTGTACCCGGTACATACAGTTTTATTAAGTACAATTAGAAAATGTTTTACCTGATGCTTCAGTCTGTGTATTTCCGCTATTTTCTCGTGAATAAACTGCCATTACGTGGTACTGAGTGTAGATTAATGAGATAAAAATTCTATTTGGACAATTGTAGTATCAGACTGAAACACAAAAACAAGGGTTCTGTATATTTACTGAATTCTCTGTATATGTATTTTTATATTTATCCGTGTTATAGGATGTCATTTTTCAGATAGATTTGATTATTCAAATAGAGGTTGCTCGATTTCATATAGTGATACCGATAGTTAGGTTGGATCGTATTGCCGCTAACCGATTAATCAACTGATCCATCAAAAATGGATACTTAAAAAAAATAAAAAAAATCACTCTATGTAAAATAGTTCTAAACTTTATTACAAAAATGAAAAAGTACTTAATCATAAAAATGTGTTAAATGAAGTAAAGATGAATATATTTATTTTATAAATAAATCATTATAATTCTATAATCAAGAGTCAGAATCAGAGTGCAAGCTCATGTAATATCAAACAGCTTGTGGTGTCGGGGATTCACCTCTAGAGGCCGCTCTCAAAATAACAGCGGACCGTCTCTGCCGCAACCCGGAAAAACTATAGGTATGGATTTTTGTCAATAGCAATTAATTGTCTGTCCCAATTGACTCCGATAAACGTATTTTATGTCTGCGAAATAAAAATATAAGGACAAACTTTTTTGAAGACTGTCACTGTTTTTTAGTTAATCAGAATAAAAGCCAAGTCATGTCAGAGAGTGTGAGATATTACATTGTAATGCTCCTACAAACTTGTAGCCCATGACCAAATTTCTGACCACATCTGATCTTTGGTGTTTCTTCTTTTTCCGTAATGAACTTCAGCATGCGTGTTTGGGAATGGGGGAACTCAGTGGTTAAGCTGTTGAATATCTGAACAGATGGTCGTGAGTTCAAATCCCAGCACCACCAAGCTGCAAATGCAAATACTGCAAGGACCAATACATTTCTGTCCCTTCAAGTGGTTAAGGCTCTGGGTTACTGATCAAAAGGTCGGGGGGTCAAGCCCCGGTAACGCCAAGCTGCCACTCTTGGGCCCTTGAGCAAGGCCCTTAACACACTGTGCTCCAGGGTCACCGTATCATGGCTGACTATGTGCTCTGACCCCAACTTCCTATCGCTGGGATATGTGAAGAAAGAATTTACCTGTACCATAAAGTACATGTGACACGTAAAGTTCGTTCTTTCTTTTTCAGTTTGGGTAAGAACCACATATGACTGGAAAGTCAGGTGTCCCAATACTTTTGTCCGTATAGTGTATTGTGGTGGTGCCAACATGTTCAGTTTTACGGAGCATTTTTGACCTCAGCAGCAGGACGAAAGGAAATCCAACACTGTAGATAAAGTGAACAGTCAGAACCAACATGAATCCAAATCACTCAGCAGAGAAGGCAGTTATTTCAGTAAACAGAGAAGGATGTTGGACGTGAAAGACGTGCACGCTTACACTCCCGTCAGTAATGACTTTTACTTTGCACCGACTTTATCTGACTAAACTTTGACCTGTGAATTCACGAGCCTTGGTCTCATGAGGAAATAAAGCGGGAGAAAAGAAAGAAATGCCCCCCTCTGATTTCTGTATTTCCTGTTAGGCTAGGATTTTATTATTATCCACGTCGACTGTCAAATGTACAAAACAAAAAGTGACATTTTCCACGTGCGTCAACACGTCTGCGATTTCATCACGGACAGCAAGTTAGAACAAAAGAGCAAACGTGAAGTTCTGCGTGAAACGGGGCGAATCTGCCACCGAGATGTTTGCCTTAAATACGATGCTGCTGCGACGAGGTGTTTCGAGTTTCACGTGCGCTTCAAGAGCAGAAGAACATCACTGGAAGATGACGAGAGCTCAGGAAGGCCCATCTTACCCTAATCCTGCCATGAACATGCTGATGCTGCATGGCAATAAAATAAACAAATGATCAAATCCCAAGCCACCACTGCTGGGCCCTTGAGAAAGGCCCTTAACCCTCACCTGCTCAATTGTAGGTCACTCGATAAAGGAATCACCAAATGCCCTAAATGTAAATACAGACCAGTCTTACCTCTGACCCGTCACTGATTCACAGCTCGGTGCTTAAACATTACAGTTGCAATGCGTTTCAATATGCATTTAATAATTTTTAATAAATGCTTGTGAGCTGGTGATGACTGGAGTTTGTACGTAGCGGAAACTGTGATTAAAGTCGTAATTAAAGACACTCTGAGCGCTGAACAGTAGTACCTTTGGGATTTCTCAGGAAGACCTGTCAGAAAACGGGCTTTTATTCGTGCTAATTAGCTTCACGTTCAGTTTAGTGTGACGCATCCTGTCGGTCTTTTTTCTTTTTTTCTTTTTTCACTTTGTCTGACCGCATCTCTATTAAACTTCTCAGCTGTTCTTTTTTTTTTTTTTTTTTTACATTTAATTGTCATTGCTTAACACATTTTGGTTTAATATTAAAATCATGCTGCTCCGAGCTAAAAGAAATAATTTCCTGACCAAGTTATTGACACACGAGTCTAGAATGATTGACAGTTGTGTCGGTTGCTCGAACTCCGCCCCCTTAGCCTGTCGCAGGTTAGTATGTTTAGTTGTTTCATTTAAATGGGTTGTTTATCCTTTAAATAAATAAGGAATGAATGTATTATATAACAGCAATGCCCTCACTTTGAATAGCAAGGAGTCAGCTTTTTTTTATCCGTTTATAGTTACATTAAACATTGTGAAACATTGTGGAACATGTTAATGTGTTGAATGTTAGAAGGCTGAGAGATACGACAAATATCTGCATTTTTGTTTTTTTTTTTATCAGCGAGTGAGACAATAATTGGTTAGTTGTTAATAAACATAAAATTATCTTTGCTTAACTACAAAATTTAATGACAGATAAAAAGCCTTTAGTCAGAATGTAATAAAATCTCTAAAGAATGATGTCCACAATTACACACATCACCATTATACATTATATTCTCAGAAGTATTGACTTTTACCATATGTGCTTCTTCCCCAAACTGTGGACACAAACTTGGAGGCACACAATTGTGTAGGAGGTCTTTGGATGCTGCTGCATGAGATTTTTCCTTCACTTGAACTAGGAGACCCAAAACCTGTTCCAGCATGACGATGCCCCTGTGCGCAAAGCCCGCTCCATTAAGATCTGCTTTCTATTTTGGAGGTTGGAGTGGAAGATCTTGAATGGCCTGCTGTAGAGCATCATCATCTACATCAGTACCTGACTTTTCCAACACCCCTTTTTGCTGAATGAGCACAAATCTCCACAGAATCTAGTGGAACATCTTCCCAGACTAAAGGCCTACTTGGCCACTCGAGACCTTCACATGCGTTTCTACTGATGGGTGAAGCTCCTCCCTTATGTCTCTCTTGTCAGGTTTTTTTGACTATTAAACACATCTTGTTGGATTGCAATTTTTACGATAGCGCAAGGAAACGCTTTTATCCGGAAACATGTGTACAGGGGATTTTTCATGGATTTGGATTTGATGATGATGATGATGATGATACAGTAAATGGCAATATCATTGTGACTGCCTCTCTGATACAATCAGCTGCGTCTGGGGGGGGTTTCATCAAGATGGCCCATATGTAGGAGACTGACGAGCTAACATCGTTGTTGAAGACACGCTACACTGCTACCTTCAATTAATTCTTCTCCCCACAAGAACTCTGGTCTAGCTTACTTATTTTATGTAATTAGAGGAATCTAATACTTTGGCGATCCACCCAAACCACTGCTCAACCAAATACCGCCAAATCGAACAACCTTAATAATCAAACGAACAAAGATCTTGGGAAAGACTGGCCTTCAGTGTTGATCGTGGTCACGTGAACGCACCTCTTGGTTTAAAGCGCTTCATTAGAGCCGTTTCACGTGTTTTCACGCTTCATGTGTCGACGTTTTTCGGTTGAGTTATTGTAACGATAGAGGGTTATTTCCGGCAGTGTCCCTGACTAAACATCTACATCCGTGTGTGCAGCTGTCTTTAGTTAAGCCACAGGGAACATCGATATAAAGTGTAGCCTGACATCTCAGTCGATGTTTGCGTGTCCCCTATATTTACATCCTGGTGTTTAATTTCCAGCAAAGCCACTGGTTAGTAGCAGGACGTCGTTTGTTTAACTGCAGGGAGGATCGCGTTTCCGTCGAACCTTTGGTGGACTTCTTATTAATTTAACGTGGATAAATGGCTCGATACATTACAGGAAATCAGGTGATCCATCCTGAGGAGCGAGGTCCGAACGCTCTGGGAAAGGTCACAAGGTCAGCGAGCTGAATATCTTCCTGAGCATTTCTCAAGGCCCTGTCACTCTGCTCACGACCGGATGTTTGGTCAGAATTTGGTATGCGAATGATCGGTTTTCGCGAGTGCTATGTGGAAGCAGATGGTTGATTTGGGCATGGCTCTGGAGCTCAGATGGCTTCTGAGTAATGGCAGCTCTTCGAACTCTATTTACGTTTGTGAGGGTGTGTTTGGTATCTCCGGTGCTGGCATGGCTCCCTTCTTCACGTGTCCTTCATGGAGTCGATCCATTCTCCGTTCCTCCTGCTGAATGCTTATGGCTCTTTAGTTGTTGTGAGAAGAAGAGAACGCTTTTCTTAATTGAATGTCCCAGAAATGATTGAGATCTGGGAGGTGTGGAGGCCATGCCTACTTCCTAAACTCTTTGTCCTGTTCTTCAAGCCATTCCTGAACAATTATTGTAGTGTAGCAGGGAGCGTTGTTCTACGGAAATCCTAACAGGCCATTCATTATAATATTGGTGATCGCAACCTCGTGATCTCGCCGTGATGAGTTGCTTTTTCTGGATCACGATGAATTTTCTCTGCCACGAACGGTTACGGTTATAATCTATGGTGCTGCCTCTAGAACGTTCTCTTATGTCGAATACATGGTGAAATGATGTATTCATCACGAGGAAACAACTTTTGTTATGTCGAGATCACGAGAAAATGACGACGTGATTACGACAAAACGACTAGAAAACAAGAAAGGAATTTAAATGCATGGCCTCTTAGGACTTCTGCATTATCATAAGGAAATATCACTGCCATGAAGTGGTGTAACCTGGTCTGCAACAACACTTAGAAAGGGAATACCTTCACTGTAACATCAACATGAATGCCAGGACCCAAGGTTTCCCAGAAGAACATTTTGAATAGATAGATAGATAGATCAATGTTAGAGCGCATTCGGTAGGTACTGAGCACTGGTTACTGGGAACATCCTACCAGACCTGCAGAAAGTGTGGAAAAATGGCAGCTTTGTGGTTAAGTTGTTGGACTTCTGATCAGAAGGTTGTGAGTTCACATTCCAGCTCTACCAACCCGCAACCGCTGGGTCCTGGAACATAACTTAATTATTAATTTATAATTACAATATAATTTTTCTAATCACTACATTGTGGTTTTGATTGATCAGTTAGTGGAAACGTTGGCCTTCTAGCGCTCATATAACAGTCATCATCTTCTACAGCTTTTATTTGGGTTTTTAATCAGTTCATGTTGACGTCAGATTAAAGCATCTGCCAAATTAAAAAGGATTTTTTTTTTGTTGGGTTTTTTTTTGGCTCTGCTTCTGCCAATCTGTTGAGACGAGCACCATCTGAACCTCTTTTTTTTTCCCTGTTACAGGAAACCGAGATCTCTTCTGATTGCAACCACGTAAGTGCTCAAACACTCGAACTTCCACTAACATCCCCGTGTCTTTAAATAAATACACTTTAATGCATATTACAGTCAGGTCATATTTGGTTTGCTGAATTCTTCTTGAGTTAAAAAAATAAGGCAGATTCAGCTTTTTTTGATGCAAAGCGATACCTGTTGTAACCCGTATAGAATTGAATGAGTATTGCAACAATATGGCTTTCACCCTTATTGTTCAACAGCTTATAAAATAGCACTTATAAAATAGCACTTGATGCAGCAAAAAAAAAAAAATAAGGGAGTTAAACCAGATGTTCTTTTCCTGTTGTGTCTGCAGGAAGATGCAGCTCTACCTCTGCCATGTTAATCTGTGTTTTATGTGACTCTCAGTATCAGAGGAGAAACGAGGAGAAATCAATCTACATATCAAATATCGCTCACAAATTATTGCTCACTTTGATGATAATAAAAGTATAGAGCATCTACTAATAATTATATAGAAACAAATAGTTTTTTACCGACCCAAATATGTTCAAAATAATGTGTCGCGATACAAATTCCAACTTGTATCTGACGCGCCCTTTGTTTTTGTGCCATTGGTTCTGATTTGAACTTTTTTTGCTCCTTACAGTTGCTCTGGAACTACAAACTGAACTTGACTACTGATCCCAAGTTCGAGTCCGTAGCAGTCGAAGTGTGTAAAAGTACAATATCCGAGGTCAGGACTTATCCCTCTTTTCATTTCTACACTCGAAATATGTGTTTTGTCCCCTTTTGTGTGCATGACATTATTGCTGAAGAGTCAGAATGCTGTATTTATGTAAATAGTTTGAGACTGTTTATTTTTTTCCATCTCCAGATTAAAGAATGCGCGGTCGAGGAGCGAGGTAAAGGCTATCTAGTGTCCTGCTTGGTGGATCACCGCAGCAACATCACAGCGTTCCAGTGCAATCAGTACATCATGAAGATGACCAGCATCATCTTCAGTGACTACCGGCTCATATGCGGCTTCATGGACAAGTGTCGTGAGGACATTAACACCCTGCACTGTGGAAGCATCATCACTGGGGAGAAAGTGAGTGTGTGTGTGTGTGTGTGTTTGTGTGTGTGTGTGTTGACCTGTGTTCCACTGGCGTGTCCATTCTTGGTGTATTTCGCAGTCTTCCATCTCCGGCTCCATCGCCACCCTGACAAATTTATGGTTGAACATACGAGGTGGTATCAAAAAGTTTCTAGACTAGTTTTATAGCACGCCAACAGATGGCAGCACAAGCCTGCACGCACAGTCACAGGGAGCACAGACCTTCATAAGTCAGAGTTTGTCAAAGGACAATGTCCCGGGTACATCGGGAGCTGGCGCTATTCTCTGAACACATGCGTTATCACGCCCGAAGTTCAGACCACATGCCCACCTTGTAGATGAAGATCCTGAATGTAAAGGTCCAGATCAAAGGTTGCCGTTTTGACAACATTGCGGAGATCCAGCGCGAATAGCCGAAGGTGCAGAACACGTTCGAGAAGCGGCAGGCTTTGGTGGGGAGCGCCGTATTGGTGTGAAAGGGGACTGTTTGAAAGGTGTGCAGATAAATAAAGTACTTTCTTGTAAACGGAGCTCATCTCAAAGCTTTTTGATACCACCTCATACATCGATTCATTTTATTGTATTTCATCACAACATGCGCCACTTTTTCTTCCCGAATTTGCTTCACGTTTAATTGATTAGCCTTTTGACTTGAACATGTGGCTGGAAGCGTTAATGACTGATGGAAATCATGGTTTTCCTTCTTCAGGCAGGGTCGATAAATACCTTATTCACATTCAGCCGATCGGTCTGATTTTTGGGGGTCTCACTATACCAGTGCTGGAAACACCATATTTGACATAATGGTCTTTTTTTAGTATTATTATTAATTTCATCTGTTCGCATTGGATTTTAACCTTGCAGACTTTTACAGATTATTTTAGAATGGGGAAATGAATCTGTAATGGTTCCCCTTATAAATACTGCTATTTCTTTCTATTAGCTACATACCTGTTCGATCCTGTTCACTTTTTTGAAATGAGAAGCTCAAGTTTAAAAATTTTTTTTTTTTTTTTTTTTTTTTTTTTTTTTTTTTTTTTTTTTTTT
>JAAIIK010000101.1:2057107-2068768 GCA_014706435.1 Silurus glanis
GATCTAGTCGAACGTCTTCTGACTGCAAAAATACATAAAAGAAGTGTCTGTTTATTTATTTGGATATATATATATATATATATAATAACTTTCCAGAGCCACTCGTTCGCCCTGGAGCCAAGAGCATACAGTCATTCTTCCACCCCAAATAAAGGAGCTGTCACTTCTTTTATGTATTTTTGCAGTCAGAAGACGTTCGACTAGATCCTGAACTGCACAATGCATGTAAGAAGGATATCGAGAGGTGGTGCTCTTCTGTTTCATTCGGCAACGCTCAGGTAAGCCCAGATCGCATGGAGTGTTAATAAATACACCAATCAGACATAACTACTCGTCTACACAGCACAGTTTGGCTCTTGTTAAACTCAAAATCTTACGCTCGCCCATTTTTCCTGCTTTTAACACGTTTACATTGAGGTCAACATGTTCAGTTGCTGCATAATAAATATATCAATGTTATACCAGATCTGTGTGTGTGTGTGTGTGTGTGTGTGTGAGCTTGTATAGCAGTACACATTTACTGTTATCTGAAAATAACATACAGCCATTATTGTCTAAATAACTGGCAACAAAAGTACACCCTCAGTGATAACAGCCATACATCGTGTAACCAGGCAAAGCCACACGTCCTATTCATCATGTTCATGTTTTTGTCTGCTTGACAGAACCATACAAATCTTGTAATAGAGCAGGTAAATTTGGTGCTTTGAGTAAAATTCTCTCATACTGACCATTAGCTGTTCAACATGCACCTCATGGTAAAGACTCTCTGAGGATTTGAGAATTAGAATTGTTGCTCTACACAAAGATGCTGAGGTGATAAGATCAGTAACACCCTGAAACTGAGTTACAGTACAGCAGCCAGGGTCATACAGAGGTTTTCCGAGACGGGTTCCACTCGGAACAGACCTTCATCAAAGAAGAACCAAAATTTGACAAGAAAAATTGCATAAAAGAAGATTAGTATTCAGAGTATTCATTCAGACTCCTCGTGTTGTGGCTTCAGAATTCTCAACATTTTCACCTCGGTTTTCCACTGGATTCTCCAGTTTACTCTCTTTATGAAAGTAGATGAATCTGCAATAAATCTAAATCACTCCTAGGTGTGTGAATGTGGGCGTGTGTGTGTGGTGCTCTGTGATACACTGATTATGCCTTGTAGTGTATCTTTGCATGTTCTCCCAATGTCTTTCTGGCTTTTGTGGTTTTTTTTTTTATATTATTTGACTGTCCCCGAGGTCAGAAAGATCATGTAAATGAATGTGTCACCCGGACCAGATCCACTACTCAGTGAAGATAAACGAACGAAGATCTCATGTCTCCCTCTGCTGCTTTTCCTTTTCTCAGATCACCGAGTGTTTGAAGGAGAATAAAGAGCAGCTGTCTCACACATGCCATCAGAAGGTGTTTAAGCTTCAGGAGATGGAGATGATGGACCCTGAGCTGGACTACCAGTTAATGAGAGTCTGCAAGCAGATGATTAAGGTGAGTGAAACATTCAGCAGTTCTTTGTGTATGAGTTTCATACACTTCCTTCACTGAGACTCTTAGACAAAGGTAAAGAAAGGTACACTATTAAAAAGATAATGAACGAACAAAAGCTGTGCTACACAAATCTTTTTCTTCCTGTTTAATGTTCTCCTAATGTTCCTGTCCACCTTTCGTCCTTGTGTCAGCGCTTTTGTACGGAGTCTGATGCCAAGAACATGCTGCAGTGCCTGAAACAGAACAAAAACAGTGAGTTAATGGACCCCAAGTGTAAGCAGATGATCACTAAAAGACAGATCACTCAGAGCACAGGTGAGTGAAGAGCAGAGATCAATATATTACACATTAAAGATCAAAGCCGATGGAATGATTTTGAAATCTGTATAAGAAACGTCAACTCAAACATCTCATACTTTAGGTAACCAGTGGTGTTTGTGTGAAAAAGAACACATTTTCCACCACATTTTATTTATCGATTTATTTATTTATTTATTTATCTGTGGTGACATTTTCCTTATAAAAAAGAAATAATTATTTAGCGTATTATAAAACCTTCAATAATACACTTATTGATGTAAAGGATACAAAATAGTTATATTCTAACCTCTAATTATTTAAAATTTTAAATAATAATATAAAAAAAAAAGAAAGGAAAAAAAAGAATATAACACGTGCTTCTGATAAACTAATCCAGTCTTAATAGGGCTTGTGGCTACAATAATGCAGAAGTAGATTGATGAAGTGATGATCGACTGAAGCAGATCATTATAGATCATTAATACAAAAATGAAACCTTTTCAATTTTTGTTACGTTCTTCATTCAAGGATGCTTGTGTAGATAACGTGGTGTGTGTAAATAGCAGGCTTCTTTCACTGTTCTTCTGTTCCTGGCGTTTAGACTACAGACTTAATCCTGTGCTACGGAAGGCCTGCAAAGCCGATATTCCCAAGTTCTGTCAGAACATCGTGAGCAAGGCCACCGATGACACTGAACTGGAGGGCCAGGTCATTTCCTGTCTCAAGCTCAAGTATGCCGATCAGGTACTAAATATATAAAGGGAACATTTTTTTGGCAAGTGGAATTGAGATACAATCATATTAGCTGTTAATCGCTCTGATTTTGTGGAAGTATTTAGGACATTTGAATAAAACGCATTCGTTTGCAGTCACTTGAATGAGCTCATTATTGCACTTGTCATGATCTGAATTCACATTTTTTTTGTCACATACACATTCATGCAGTGAAATGCTTTTTACGACGGAGAATAAAATAAATAACATGAATAGAATATAGGGATAAAAAAAATGAAGTAAATACATTTTTTTTAAAGTATAGAAAAATATTTCGCTTTATAACGATTTATATAACATCCGTTTGGGGTGGGAATCTTGAGCCAGATTGTTAATTGTTTTACTATCAATTAAACTGTTCAGAATATTAAATCAAAACAAGACACTGATACTAAAATCCTACTATCGGTTTCAGAAATTTTGCATAATCATAACCTTTATATGGAGACTTTTCTGATGGTTTAAACATTATGTTCTTCGCCAGCGTCTGTCTTCAGACTGTGAGGACCAGATCAGGGTGATCCTGCAGGAGTCGGCTCTTGACTACAGACTGGATCCTCAGCTTCAGCTTCACTGCAGTAAGGAGGTGAGCGAGAGGCGTGCACATTTCAC
The DNA here is from genome assembly GCA_014706435.1 of Silurus glanis. Taxonomy (NCBI): domain Eukaryota; kingdom Metazoa; phylum Chordata; class Actinopteri; order Siluriformes; family Siluridae; genus Silurus; species Silurus glanis. The sequence goes on from JAAIIK010000101.1 coordinate 2,060,279, forward strand.
GCGTTTTATCCCGGCTCTAAAGCAATACGAGCGCTCACATAACGCCCACTGCTTTCATTAGAGACGGACGCTAGAGCACGATTGCCCACGTCGGCAGACAGGCTGCTGGCTTTTTTTTTCCTTCTTCTTTATGCGAAGACTTAATAATAAAAAAATAGCTTAACCGTGTTGGAAAAAGCACTTATCACCCAGAGTGTGAAGTGTGTTAATGAGCTTCCTCCTGCCACGAACAGATCCACCTGAGTGGAAGTAATGAGGAGACAGCAAGGGCTTTTTAGACACCTCGAGCTGTTCTCCTCGCGTCCTACAAAAACACACCGAACGCCTATTAAAGCGACTATTGCACTTTGGTGTGTGGAGAGATCACATTACATTTCAGTAGGGACATAGGAAATGTGGCAACAAAAAAAAAATAAAACCGTGTGAAAACTTTCATTAGACTTTTGCTCATCAGTCTTTAGTGAAGACATTGGACCTCGTTTATCAGACCGCAGAGAGCAGAGGTAAAAGGTATCAGTTGGTTATGAAAATTCAGCTCGTTTTGAGAATTGAAAAGGTTATTTTTCCAACATATGCATCAGTAGTAACAACTCGGACGGATTCGTACAGAAGATGGTCCTCACAAACGGATTTTAATTGTTAATATGGTGAAATCCTCAGTAATGTGATCAGGAAATGACTTTATAAAGGATTTCCGCAAGTCTCAAATCTAAAAACGAAAATTTTAGGCCTTAAAAAGTCTTAAATTCTTAAATAATTTTAAACAGGTCTTAATTTTCTGATGTTCATGTAACTCCACCTCTGATGCTCGTTGAAGCGAATCCACACAGGGCAGGTCTTCAGGAACAGGATCAAACCTTGTGAAAGCAGTGTAGTGAAGGTTTTTTTCCTTTCCCTGTACCCACACATTAATCCGGTGTAATTAATGCCTTTTAGCATGCCATGAATTCCTCTCCATATCTTTCAGAAAGAAACGAGGAACTGCTGGTGCATCAGGTTTCATAAGGACTATATGTCACATTTAGGGGTCGAAGCCAAACATGCTGAAGAAACCGGATATGATGGATCTCTGTATAAATAACTCCATTCCTCACTTCACTGCTTCTCTTGTGCCTTGGTGTTTTTTTATTTCTTTTTGTGTGTGTGTGTTGTAGATTAGGGAGTTATGTGCAGAAGAAGCTGCTGCACAAGAACAAACAGGCCAGGTGGAGGAATGTCTGAAGACCAACCTGCTGAAACTCAAACATGACATTTGCAAAAAGGTAAGAAACAAGAAAAGCACGCAGAAATACGATCATGAGTTCTTTATACACTAAAGTCCTGCTATGCAAATACACAAGCGTAATTATATAATGCGATACATTTTCAACCAGAACTACTTCTAATGCATCTGTAGAGCTTGTGTGATGATCTCACGTTAGTTTGCGCTGAATAAAATGAACGTCCAAGGGCAGTCGTTGAAGTTGTCCGAAAAACATTTGAAATGCATGACTGCATGAGGAAAATGATCAAATTCAATCGAACACACAACTAATGCACACGTTCCTCCATCTGTACTCCCGTTTCCATGACATGGGAGGATGAATTACACATTATAAAGCTCGAACTGATAAATCATTTTGTTTTCCGCAAAAATGGTGCTCTGTTTTTCAGTATAAGTGAGTTTCTATTTATTTTGTAGTGCAGGAAAAAAAAAATCCACTCCCGCTCTCTGCATGTTTATTTTCTTTCGTCACTCATTTTTCCGAAAAGTTAGAGCTGTTCTGTAACTTTTGAAAAGCACTTTAGTTGTTTTTTTTTTCTTTTCTCTCCTGTCTGTCACACGGAGCGCTTTCAAAAGGGACCGTCTTGCATCCGCCATGTGACCACTTTCTCAAAGAGTGCATGTAATATCTGCTCTTCTATTTAAAGGGTGAAAAAAAAAAAAAAAACACCTCATGGGAGAAAAAGTGCGAACGGCGTCTTAAATCTGTCTGAAAATCAGCGCTGCACTTTTAATGCGTCCTCAACGTCCTCGTTCTCCACCGAATAAAATAACACCCATTGTGTAGTGACAAACACTCGTGTAGTGCACAGCCTCCGGGTTGAAAGTAAAGTTCAAGCAATGAGAGCAGTTTTGAAGTTCCCAGTGTGTACTTGTTCAGACCAGTGCTGTCTGGAACACGAACTAGAACAAGCCTTTTGATGTATCGCTGGATATTTGATTGTGAAAACACATTTTCACGTCTACATCACTTACTTTTCACTATTCACTACTTACTTCTCTGTCTAGGATGTCTTGAACATGCTCAAGGAGAGCAAAGCAGACATTTTCGTCGATCCCGTCTTGCACACAGCCTGCGCTTTGGACCTGAAGCACCAGTGCGCGTCGATACCCCCCGGCCGAGGCCGACGTAAGTGCGAGAAAGATTTATCTGTGATCGGTGATATTGAATCTGGTTACCTGACTCAATTTCTCATTGTTCCTCCTCGTTTCACAGAGATGTCTTGTTTGATCGAGGCTCTCCAGGACAAGCGGGTGAGACTGCAACCTGAGTGTAAGAAGAGACTGCAAGACCGGATAGATATGTGGAGTTATGCAGCCAAGGTAAGTCCGAGTGTGCGTATGAAGGTGAGGAGGAAATGGAGTCAGTCTGGGAAAACTCTTTTTATAATAGGACCTATAAAAGACCTATTTTATAATAATATAATAATAACAGAGCGCGTCCAGCTCCGCCCTTCACTCACGGACCAACGCTCGTCCACACACCCGCCGTCACATACAAACAAAACAAATTACAGTATACTTCCTTATACTGATTACCACTGTTAAAGACTCCTGTGTAGGCCAGGTTAGTCACGATAGGGTTTTCACAACGCATCTCCATCGTAAGTCTGGGACTACATCTTTTTTTCTAGCATTAAAACAATGAAATATCATATTTGGCCATTTTAGCTTCAATTTTACAGACATCCAACTTTTATTTTTTTCCAGGCCACCACACGCTCAAGCTCCATTAAAGCTCAGTGCTCTATTAATATCTATAGACACTTATAGGAAAAGACTTTCGCCATCTATATGTAGGAAGAGGTATAGTCATTAGAGACCATTTTGAAACACTAACATGGACCCTGGGTGTGGAGGGGGTTCTGGTTTATGTGCTTATGAATCATGCTGTCTACAGAAATAAATTGAATCCATTCAGGATCTCACAAAAGTTATTACATGGAACAATCTCAAGGAACAATACAATAGAAATGAAACTTGGATATATTTTAGAGTAGTCAATGTGCAGGTTGTGTAGCAGTACAGATTTACTGTCCTCTAAAAATAAATCAACACACGCATTATTGTCTAAATAACTGGCAACATAAGTGAGTACAACCTTAGTGAACAGAAAGCGTCCAAAGTGTGAATATTGTGTGTGAGCATATTTTTTGCTGGGTATGGAATTTACCAGAGCTGCACAGGTTGTTACTGGGATCCTCTTCCACGCCTCCATAATGACATCACGGAGCTGCTTGATGTTCAACACATGGCGCTTCTCTACCTTCCGCTTGAGGCCCACAGGGTTTAGGTCTGGAGACATACTTGGCCACTCCATCACTAAAATGTGAGGGGTGTACTCACTTTTGTGAGATACTGTATGCAGCCATATGCAATCCATAAGTATGCCAGGATGTTGGACTTTGGATAGGAAGGTCATGATTTCAAATCTCAGGACAAATGTGTGAAAAAAAACCACACACTACTGTAATTTTGTATTAAAAGCTACAGTCTAGACTAAAAATAAATAAACCTTTTGCGTCTCAATTTCACAAGCTGCTGTCGATCTTTTCCTCCTCAGGTGGCCCCAGCTGAAGATTTTGCAGATTTGGCCTTCCAGGTGATGATATCACCCTCCAAGAATTACATCCTTTTAATGGTAGCGCTGGCCGTGTGTGCACTCTTCCTGGTCGGCTTGCTGTGTGGCCGCATCACTAAACGTGTGACGCGGGAGCTGAAGGACAGGTAGAGCCTGGATCCTGACCTCATACATCTCAGACTCGTTTAGGAACAGACAAAAAGGAGGAAGGCCTCGAAACTTTTCACCACTTAACCATCGTTGAAACCCTGACCTGAGTGTCCTGCTTTACCATCCATGAATGGGACGCTGTAAGTAAACTCGTGGTGGTAGGATCGGGGGCTTGTTCTGCTCTATGCTGCCCCCTGCTGTGAATGTCCCAGAATGCACATCAGAATTGAACAGACTCAAGCGTTCTGGTATGTTACTCTGTGCTTTCCTTGTTTTGTTTTGTTTTTTTTCCTAGGTTTTTGATCGAATGCTTAATTGATTGACTCACTGTGCAAACGACATGCCATGTTGGTCACAGATTTTCTCAAACCCCCTTTTTTTCTAGGATTTTGGGCACTCTGAAGCAGTGTATGCCCATTTTCCTCTCAGAAGTACAGCCATATGATTTTATTATAAAAAAAAAATAGTATACAAATAGTATAAATAAGGGCTTTCGCTGTCCCAAACCACTGGATCCTAACATTTAAACAGAATTATTTGAAATATATTCATGTGAAAATGTGCATTTGTAACTAGGCATCATGGGATATTTTTCAAATAGTTCAGTAGCCTATGAAGAAATGGTTATAATCTATATAATTATATATAAATACAGATTATAACTGTTTATAAAAACACATACTTAGTGAATTATTGTCTTTCTGAAGCTAAGGCTATGGGAAAGAGTTGATTATACTGTATACTCACACAATAGAGTCAAATCTGGAGAATTTCTACTCTGGTTGCTTCATCCAGTACTTCAATCCACACAAGCACCTTCATGAAGAGTTCGGGTTCTCAGAGGAAATGGTTCTAAAATATATTTTTTCCACTTTTAAGTTGAAAGAGAAACTCACTTTGGTTTTTGGTTTTTGCTTTTGTGATCTAAAAACACAATTTCTTTTTTGATGGTCGCTTTTATCTACCAGGGGTTTGATGCTTCTTTTCGTGGGAATTCCTCTCTTTTTTTTTTTTTTAGTTTCCAAGTGATTGATGTGAAGAAGTTACTACCTATTTAGAATTTATTACCAAACCTATAGGTGTGTGTTGTCTGTAAAAGGAAAAAAAAAAGAAAAAAAAAAAGAGCCAAATTTCCATCTCGGATGAGGACAAACTCCAGAGTTTTCTTTGAATGTTGATTGAATTCTTGCATCCTTTTTGGCCCGGGATCGTATTTATTGTATATTATTTTATTTAATTGATGTTTTCCTTTATCCCATGCTTTCTTCAGTCCATCCACCAGCTTCTCACATTGCTTTGCCAGAGCTCGTTTCAGCAGTTCACCCGGTGCTCAAGGCGACAAGATACGACAATATGTGGGAAAGATTCATGAGCAGCTTTGTTTTGCCTTATTGACATCACAGAAAGTATAAATATGTGCACCTTTCTTCTGTATAATCCATCAGAATATGGCCTTTTTGCAGTGTAAGGGTGTCCATATTGAACACTAGAGGTCGCTGTTTGACACATTTATATTCTGATCACCTGATTATTTGTGATGCACTTTGAATTCTAGGGTTGTTGTGTTTTTTATGTGCTTTTACATTTTTCTTCTTCTTTTTCTCAAAATTAAACTTTTTCCTCCCCATGAATATACAGTGGACAGAAGGTGTGTGGGTGGTGGTGGTGGTGGTGGTGGGGGGGGGGGGGGCACTAATTCACTATTTCACTTAAGTGAAAACCAGAATCTCCTGATCTTCTGTACAACGGCATCAACAAGACCAGCGTCCCCTTTAAATCAGAATCTGCTGAATATCACATTTTCAAGATGCACATTTCCAGATTTGTGGATCTTCTCCGAGGGTAAGAACACTGGGAACAGTATCATGTGCAATATCATCTCACCTTTTTGAAGAGTTTTGGACAAAAATCACACTTTCCTCAATATGGCCAGATAAATATATAAGAATCACATCAACATTTTATCTGAAGGTATTTGGAGCAGTTTCTATGCACCATATTGCCAAAAGTTTGTGGACACCTGAGCATAAGTTCCCTGTGCTTTTTGAGCATCTCATTCCACATTTAGACCTTATTTGCTGGTATATTAACCTTCACTCATCTGGGAAGATGTTCCACTAGATTTTGTGCTCATTCAGCTGCCATGGTGTTGGTAAAGTCAGGTTCTGATGTAGGTGAGAAGGTGAGGAGCTCTGGGGCGCAGTCAGCGTTCACATTCATCACAAACATGTTCAATAGGGTTTAGAGCTCTATAGCTGGAGATCTTCCACTCCAAACTCATATGAAGCATATCTCCATGGAGCTGGCTTTGTTAACACTATTAGACCAAAACCTGTTCCAGCATGACGAAGACGTCCAATGCCTTCTTTGTTGTAAACATTTGGGAAACGTGTACAAATGGCTGGAAAAGTCTATACAGTGTACATTCTGATCTCATGCCCATAAAAATGTGATTTTTATTCTCTGAGCTTTTTCCCCCCCACACAGTTTATTCCTTCATTATCCCTTTTTTATATAAACAGTTTGAGGATTCTTCTTGTTCTGATGACACGGGTTTTTCATGTCGTTCAGACAAATAATTGGTGGTGTTCTGTAAATAATAGAGCTTCTGTAGACGGCCCCGTTTTTGTTGATAGTTTTAGGTTTCTGAAGTCTGATTACTGTACATGCCTATATTTTGTAGATAAAATGTCCTGCCTAAATTGTACATAAAGGTCATGATTGTACGCAAAAAAAATTTTTTCCCCTCAAATATTTGAAACGTTTTATTTCAATTTTTTTTTCCTCAAACGTGTGGAGATGGACTTCTGACACAGACTTGTGCACTTTTGTTTTGTTTAGTTTTTTGTTCGTTTTTTTCCCATTTAAAACTCTAAAGTGCAATGATGAGTATGATCACACAATGTTTGAAAGTGCGCAGAATCAAGTGCAAGAATGTGTAATAATAAAAACGAAGGAAGGTTCAGGCCGAGGTTTGTGATGATGAAGTACACTGTGGAACCCAAACTGGAAATCCCACTGATTCTCGTTTCCGTTTGTAACGACTAAAAACGTTTAGTTTCTTTTTCTTTCTTTTGTACTGTCTGTCGAGTTTTATTCAGAAGTGCTTACATGACCTAAACCAGCCTGTAAAAAAAAAAAAAGCTCTGGCTGTGACTTTTTTTTGCCGTGTAAAATGGAGATGTAACAAACTGAGCAGATGGTGGATTTTTTTAATTGTCTGTACAAATTATGATTTGTGAGTTTAATAAGACAATATTCACTTTTTCTTACTTGTGGTTTCTTGGTTTTTTACTGATTTTTGCATCAGTGCTTTTAACACAACGCATTCAGTACACAGTCTTAGAGTCGACTCCATAATTATTGGCACCGTACACTTACACACTATAGCAGGGGTCCCCAAACTATGACTTGTTCTCAATCTTCTCAAATCTTCTCAAGGGACAATACTATAGAAATGAAACGTGGATATATTTTAGAGTATCAATTCACTGTCCTCTGAAAAGAACTTAACATACAGCCATTATTGTCTAAATAACTGTAAAAATAAAATTTAATCTCCTCTATAACACTGGTAGTTACTCAGATGTCATTTTCTGTTACAGACCGACTTAAGACCCCCATTAAAGAAACAAACAATTATGTGGCCCTCACAAAACAAAGTTTTGGATCCCTTCTTTATGGGGTCACCTCTGTAATTACTGGCACTTTACACATAATATGTACGGTATGGCTCTCTTCGATTGGAGGCCTCTCGCTCTACAGCCCTGAGCTCCACGAAATTACAGGAGCTTTGAGGATGGATTTGGACTGTACTTAGTGTCAACAGTCTGCTACACTGAATCAGGACTGCAGTTTGCATCTGGTCACCATCACTGCACACATCAACATTGTTTATCTGTAATAAATGGACATTGGGTTCCACCCAGATGAGGATGGGTTCCCTCTTGAGTATGGTTCCTCTCAAGGTTTCTTCTTTATGACATCTCGGGGAGTTTTTCCTTCACCACAGTCGCCACCGCCTCACTCATCAGGGACAAACTCACACTTATAAAGAACATATTCATTCTTTATCACCACCATTATCTGTGTAAAGATGCTTTGAGACAATGTTCATTGTTAAAAGCGCTACACAAATAAACATAAATTGAATTGAATATACAGTATAGAGTCAGCTCCATAATTATTGCCACCCTACATTTAACACATTCAGCACTCAGTATGGGTTCAACTCTGTAAGACAAAAAGAGAAACGTGAATGGTTAAAAAAAAAGTTTCCAGTGAACCATTTAGATCTACCATTCTGCTAGTATACTTAAATAATCTTATTTTTTAAAGACAATGGTGTTTATATAACCTAAAGAAACCTATAACCTGAAGAAACATTTTCATCAGTTACATGAACAACTGAGGTGTTTACTGTGGACACAGTTTACGACTCACCAGGATGTGTGTGTGTGTGTGTGTGTGTGTGTGTGTGTGTGTGTGTGTGTGT
>JAAIIK010000101.1:2096075-2118734 GCA_014706435.1 Silurus glanis
TGTGTGTGTGTGTGTGTGTGTGTGTGTGTGTGTGTGTGTGTGTGTGTTTGATCCATTTGTATCAAAGCTAGTGAGGACCCTGATAGTGCAGACTGACCCCTATAGGTTAGAATGTAATCTCACGCTGCCAAAACAAAGAAAGTCAGACACTCTTTTACAAAAAAAAGATGACCCATTTATTTATTTGTTTGTTTATTTACTTAGTTATTTATTTCATTTACTTTCCAAAAAAACAACAACAACATATTGAAAGCATAATAACGCATTTTGAATGCATATTGAATAAAAATAGATAGTAAAACTGTACACAAGTTAGATTGTGGTTAAGACTTTCTCTTTCTCTTTCTCACCTCCCCTCCTCCCCCCTTTTTTAGGAGACGTGAACGAGATGGAGTCACCCGCTGAGATCACCTCGGACCAGACGGACCAGACCAAACTCGCAAGCAAAGAGGGGGATAAAACGGGTCAGAATGAACTCCCGAGTGGCTTTGCTCCTAAATCTGATGATACAAAATGCTTCTGAAATCTGCGAATCGATTGTAAATTGTACGTTCCAGACAATGCGATGAGATTCATATCAAATATATTTTTCTTTCCTCATCAGAAGCAACCATGCATGAACATAAGAAACCGAATGAGCTGTGTGTCAGTCCCAAGCGCTCTGCGTCTGGAGACATGGGCGACTTCGTGCCTGCCAAACGCCCTAGAGCGCAGGATGAGATCTCCTCAGAGCAGGTTAGATAAGACCTCCTTCTACTCCTAAAAAATGTGCTTTGTATTATGGATCAGTGTTTCATGACACTTTTGTTATCAGTGAATCGAACGTCTCCGATTTCTCTTTCTCTTGTTTCACTCTCAGGTCCGTCAGTGCCCTTTCTGTCGGTTTTGTCACGCTGATCTCAGCCGTCTGAGGAACCATGTAATGATCCAGCATGCTGTGCAGCCCACTCTCCGCTGCCCGCTGTGCCAGGACACACTCCGCAGTGTGGCTCTGATGCGTTCTCACCTCACACACCTGCACAGTGTCACCGCAGACTGCACGCAGAAACTCATTAACGCGGTGAGACACAGTAACAGAGCTACGGCCAGATACAGCCAGCATGCGCCTTAAAATACACCATTAACAGATGATGACCTGCTTCAGTGTTTAACTAGATTTTGGTGCAGGTGTTTGCATAAATGGGTCACAAATATGAAGCATCGGATGCCCTCTATGTTCCACATGCAAGTTATTATAGATATTGAAATGACAGAAGCAGGAGAAAAAAAAAAAACAGGTAACCAGAAACGGGGGCAAAGCTTTAGAGAAAAAAAGAAAGAAAGAAAAGGAGACATACTAATTGGGGCAAATGAGGGAGTGAGAATTTCAACAATAAAACACAAAGAGGTGGAGACTGGAACAGGAAGTAAAATGGTTCTGTCTCTGTGACAACCATGATGCACAGCAGGGGGAACCGAATCGTGACAAAATGGATTTGAGGTTGCATTAAGACAGGTTCATTTCAGTCTAAATGACCCCTGCACAATAAGAAGTATCTTCTGGTCTGAAAGGCTCTCACACAATCCAAAGCTCACGATGGTTGTCCATATTATTTCTTTTTTATTGGTTACTTAGGTTCGCATAATCGCTGTCTTGTTATCACAATAACCAGAGTGATTGGCCTTCCCTTTAGGAGAACGAACTAAAAAAATATTGCGTCAAATAAACACACACTTAAGCTCATCCATGCATCTAGGCTGAACAGAAGTCAATATTTTGAAAATATACATTTTGTTCACATACAAATACGAACAAGCCGTAGACAAGAGTTACCAGGACAAACTCCTTTAGCAGACACAAGCTTGAAATGATCTGCTCGGGGCAGGGTTTATTCTTTATGCCTCTCCAACCTGGTCAGACATTATAAGACTTTACTCTGTTTTAATGTCCCCAGGGCAAATTTGGGCTGCAATTAATGTAAACAATCTGCCAAAATTGGCTTTAGGCTGCAATTTCCATGAACAGCTTTACATTCAAGTACCATCAGTGATAACTTCAACAATGATGGAACTATAATGAATGAAGATTTGGTGTCACCCAGATGAGGATGGTTCCTCTCAAGGTTTCTTCCGCATTTCGTTTTAGAGAGATTTTCCTTGACACCGTCTCCACTGGCTTTCTCATTAGGGATAAAGTTATAGGGACTAATTTATCATTGAAAAAGCGGCATGCAAATTGAATTAAATTGAATCGAGTTCTTACCAAATAACAAATATAAGAGTGGCACTAATCTTGGAACCTTTACCAAATAACCCCACATAAAAAAACAGAAAAAATGTCTGTCTTTATTTGACTGAAGGAACACAAAGAAACACCTCTTATGAATTTTTTTGTTATTCATCAGAATCAGGCACATAAGATTTCATATTAGTCATAGCACTTGTTAATGAAATACATGAACATATTTAGAACCACCTAATTGTATATTTTTTGTATCGAGCTCTTCATCATGTGTTTATTTATCTGCCCTGTCTGCTTTATATATTCATCTTTTAATTTTCCCCACCCTCCCTACATCCCCCCAGACCTCCTCCTTCGCTGAGATAGGGTAATGATAATAATTGAGCTTCATTAGTCCTGATCCAGTGCTAGGTGGTTCTTGTTACGAACTGTGCTTCCCAATTATGTGCTTTAATTTAAATGTGACCTTGAGAAGGTCTCTGTGCTTGGCTTCTATCCTCTAATGAAGCATCTTCCTGAAATGGCTGGCTTTGTGATGATAATGGCGGCCATTTTGTTTTGTTGTGTGCCTCTCTAGCTCTCGTCCCGAACATCCCCCTGCCTCACAGATACATTGATTTCCGTGTTTTAAAGGCGAGGGGGTAAATGATAGGCCGATTTGGAATAGAGATGTCTAAAGACATTGTTATATACTAGGAAGGGCTTCCTATTACACTTAACCTGCGAGCTCTGTTAAGTGTTGCTCTCGTGACCACACTTCCATTGTGATGTCTAATTGAGGGTGTTTTTTTCACTGCACATTCAAAAAAAACAAGAACTGGTCCAAATGGGAGACAAGAAAAAAGGGGTTATGGTTCAATTTCCGCTAACCTTAGAGACTAGAACAGTGACAGCTATGACAGCTATATAACAACTGGGTTATCATTAGAGTGTGTGCTGTCTTGCACTGTTGGTAAGTGTCTGTGTGCTAGTATATGTTTTGATTTTTACAATTTTATTTGCACTTATTCTGATTGGGTGCACGCTAGCTTTTACATTGTCACTATTTGTCATATTTCTAATGCAATTTAAATAGATACAAGAGATGTGCATCTCCGTAACTGATACATAACCCACGATACATTAAAGATGCATATGAAGCAGCTACTGATGCAGTGCGATCCGATTTCGATTTAATTCAACACAATGCGATTCAGTGCAATACAATGCAAAGGAAAAAAGGAAGCGATGCAATTCAATATGGTACAGATAGTTCACTTTCATTTATTTGGTTCATACAGACCGAAAATCATACATTCACTTAAGTGCCTTCTGACTTCTAACGCATGGCCCCTTTCACAAACGCCTTTGTAGTGCAAAAAAGAAAGAAAATGAAATGAATTGAACCAGACGTTGTTTTCCTGTTGTGTCTCCAGGAAGACGCAGCTCTACCTCTGCCATGTTAATGTGTATTCTATGTGAATCTCGTGTCCGTAGTGTTGCGACACGTCAGATTAATGTAGCAGCAGTGGTGCTGAGAGAACGCGCTCGGGGAACTGTTTAGCGAGGAGAAATCAATCTACATAAAAAATACTAGTCACAAATTATTGGTCAATTTCGAAACAATAAAATTATAGCGCATCTACTAATAGTTATATATAAATAAATAGTTCTTTGTTAAAAAAGGATGCATCGCAATACAAACGGCAACTTGTATCTGATGCACACTTTTTTAAATCGGTGCATCGCATCACAACTTTTATGCCGATGCCAATTACTCAATCTTACTATTCCTAATATATACCATTATATTTTACTCATCCTAAAATATCTTAACTAGGAAAAATAAAATATAAAAAAGATAGTTAGATCAGTAATTGACGTTCTTCCTTCTCTGGGTTTAATACTCATCATGTACGAGAAAGTAAAAAAATACTGAGTGGCAGCATTTAATTATATAAAGAGATATAAAGCAAAAGGTACAACAGAACCTTTCCGATTTTCTATTGTAGTCAATGTAATGAGAATGTTCTTTTTTTTTTTTTTTTTTGTTAAAAAAAAACAAAACTCTAAAGCTGTTGTTTGGTAAAAAAATGTTTTCTCTCTAGCTGGGAATTTAGCTAAATTACATCCCAAACCACATGCTTTATTGTAATGCCTAGCTTGTTACAATTGATGTCCAGCAGTAAACACAGCACAGCAGTTTTCTTTCTTAGTATTGTACATCTTTGTTTGGTACTCTTAATACTCTGGCAAGCACAGTAAGCAATTCTTATTCTATAGGTAAGGAAAATAGTGATCGCATTTTTATCAGATGAATAAAATGTAGCAAAAATGCAGTTTCGTTTCTTTCACTGAAAGTTTCAGCGCATTATTAAGTGAGCTTAAATAGTACCGTCTAAAATAGATAGATGTTCACCTGTTCCTGCAGAAGTAATAGCATAATTACACTGCATAAATCACAGGTTACTCTGAAATTACTTGAATGCCTGTCACGCATTTATGCTTTTTTCCGCCTCTCCATCCTGTTCAGGTGATTGCTTCAGATGTGCTGCCGGAGAAGATGTTCCAACCGGCGCCAGACTCGCATACCCAGCAGACAAAGGCAGATTCCAGCTGCAATGGAATGAAAAGACCTGATGGTAAGTAGAAGCACAGTCTCTACTAATTAAGAGCAAGCAATGCTGCTTCACTATGAGAGTGCAGTGAAATGTAACAGCAAAATAGACACTGAAGAGCATACACTCTGTTATGGCCAGCTTCTGCAATGAATATTTTAATCCTTTAAATGTTCATGCGGATAAGCATAGCGGAAATTGAAAAATTATATTTTACATTTAAATCTCTAATACCGGGCTCACATTGTGCAATTTCTATAGTCCTTTGCAATCGTTGCTTGTAAGACTGTATGTCACACTGTAGGATCTCAGTTGTCATAATGTCAATGTACAACAGTCAATATTTAATAATTGGGAACATTTTTAAATAAAAAAACCTACAGCACCCTTGCATAACGGGTGCTTGAACTGTTCTCATGAGTTATGAGTTATGCCGGGCCCACAATATGTTGCTTGTCGGACTGTGCGACTGTGCGAATAATGTCAGACTGTACGACAGTCAAAAACCGAGGCACACAAGAAAAAGACTTGTCTGAATTTTTACCTCCTGAATCCGTGACATGTTCAGACACGCGTTCTCTCCCTAACAGTAGCTAGCAGCAAACAAAAACTATCTGTAGCGTTCAATTTGTTCATGACATGCCTGTATATTAAAAAACGTCACACAAACACTTTTTGCTGTACTGTCCACCTGACTCACTTCCACATTTTCCCTGAGGTGGTTTAAAAGTTCTGCATTTCTATGGTCCTCGTAGGAGAAGTCACACTGCAGGAAAGCGTCTGAAATCTTCTGGCACTGCCAGAATTTCATCGGAGGAAAGAAATGATCGCAACAGCCATTAAACGGCTGCCGGTGAACAACCCAGCGATCAAAGACTACAGATTTTAGCCTAAGATTATAAAAATCTTTTAGGATTTTCAAAATTTCTCGTAGAAGTCCAAATTGTGGCCAAAATCGCACAGTGTGAGCCCAGCACAAGTCATTTCTTTATGTGCTCAACATATCGGAAATAAAGGTATATCTTATCTTATCTTATCGGAAAGAGAAATTAAATGAAAAGCACGAGTTTAAGGCATTTGTACCTGAAGATTGCGGCTGTTCACTTGAGAATTAATCGGAAATATTATACCTGTAAAATTTTCAGAGATTACAGTTTCAAATGTTGTATTTTGTTTATTAGAACAAGCTGAAGATGAAGAAGAAAGAGTGACCACATGTCGCCCAGAGATAGCAAAAACACAAAAGCAGCCCGTAGAAGATGCCGAATCTACAAAGGAAAACAATGCTGCGTTCCCTTGCTGGCAGAAAGGCTGCAACAAAGTCCTGACATCATCTAGTGCCCTTCAGACGCACATAAACCATTTTCACAGCCAGAGACCTCAAATGCCGATTTCTGACCGCCATGTCTACAAATACCGTTGCAGTCAGTGTAGCCTCGCGTTCAAAACTGCTGAAAAGCTACAACAGCATTCTCAATACCACGCCATCAGGGCTGCCACTATGTGCTGTCTTTGCCAACGCAGCTTTCGAACAATACAAGCCCTGCAAAAGCACTTAGAAACAAGTCATCTTGAGCTTAGTGAGATCCAGCTGCAGCAACTCTGTGGCAGTCTTTTGATGACTGAAGACCTCTTAGCATCCGAAGTCCAAGGACTTGATGAACACCAAGGAACCTTCGAGGAGGAAAAAGTGAAAGAAGATGAAGAAAGTGACCTGGAGGAGAAAATAAGCCCACCTGACAGTGTATTGAGTTCGGCTCGAGAAGATGCTGATCTTAATCCAAAGCCTTCAGTTGTGCCTGTGAAAAAAGGGCCAAACCTCTCAACCGAGAAATTTCTGGATCCATCAAGACCGTTCAAATGCACTGTGTGCAAGGAATCTTTCACACAAAAGAACATACTGTTAGTGCACTACAACTCCGTCTCCCACTTGCACAAAGTGAAGCGTTCGGTGCAGGATTCTTCGGCTCCGTTGCCAGAGTCTGTTAGCAGCAGCACTGACCACAAACCCTTCAAATGTAGCATTTGCAATGTAGCGTACAGCCAGAGCTCCACCTTAGAGATTCATATGAGATCTGTACTACACCAAACCAAAGCTCGTGCAGCCAAACTTGAGTCATCAACAGCTAGCTCAGCTTCTGCTAACCCTTTGCTTCGTAAAGCAGTGTCAGATAATGCAACAGCCAGCTCTCCTACAGTTTTAAAGCCTGCAAATGCTAAAAACAGCACAAGTTCTACTTCTTCAGCTCTTGAACAGACTCAATTAAAGCACCAAAAGAACAATGACCACAATGTTGCATTATTAAGCCAAGCTGTCAGCATTTCTTCACACTCTGAGGAGAATGAAAAGAAACCAGTGGTGGATGTAATACCAACAACAAACCAACATAAGTTACGACAACAGCAGCAATTACAACAACAGTTAGTTCAGGCTCAAGCACAGATTCAGCAGGAGCTACAAAAGAAAGCAGCTTTTCTTCAGTCCCATTTGTTCAATCCAGCACTTCTCCACCATTTTCCCATTGCAACAGATACACTTCTTCCGCTGCAGCAGCAACAGCAGCTACTCCTTCCATTTCTTATCCCAGGAGGGGAGTTTCAGATTAGCCCTGAGCTAAACCTAAAAGGCCCAGAGTTAAACCTAAGCAAGACAAAGCCTGTTGCACTTGAAAATCTTTCAGATACATCCCAGCAGGGTAGCCTTATCTTTTCTTGTAAACAACCACTGAACGCAGTTGCAGCTACAAGTTCCCATCAGACTCTGTCTCTGTTTTCTGAGGAAAATGTTTCTGTTTCCCAGCAAAAAGCTGGTGGAGATGTACTGACCTCTGAGCCTCAGATTCATAAAGCCATGGATGGAAGCATTAATAAAGAACTAAAGAAGTTGCATAAACTCTCCTCAAATAATAAAATCAATGATTTCAAAGCACAAGCACAAGATGAGTTTGAGGATGAGTTTGAGGATGAGGATGAGGATAATAGAGAATTCTGCACAGATTTAATTCCACCAAGGATAGCTCATGATGCACCCGGAAATGTTTCAAAGGCTTTGCTGGAGAACATAGGGTTTGAGTTAGTCGTGCAGTTTAATGAAAATAAGCAGCAGTATCAGAGAACTCAGAGTGAGGTCGAGCTAAATGGACAGACTAAGTACAACACCAAAGAGGTGCATCATCCAGATTCTGCTGGGAAGCTAGAGTGTGAGTCCTGTGGGAAGCTTTTTTCAAATTCATTGATACTAAAGAGCCATAAAGAACAGATTCACCAAACCTTTTTGCCAATACAGTCAGTGGAGAAATTTGCCAAAGACTACAGAGAACAATATGACAAGCTTTTTCCTTTTACTACTTCAACTCCTGAAGCTTCCCCCCCTTTGCCTTCCCTTGCTTCACCTCCACTACCTACAGCAGATCCAGCTCAACAGAAACCGGTGTCATGCATTCCTTCCTCCACAACCACAGTTACTCCCCCTACTGTCTCAACTTCCCAAGTTCCTTTAGCTACAATCCCCTTACCCATTGACTTGCCACTTTTTCCCCCACTCCTCATGCACCCCATTCCCCTCCCGGCACTACCCTCTCAAATACCTGTTCATTTGCCGACAGTCGAATCTGGCCTCACATCCGACTTAGCCCAGCTTTATCAGCAGCAGTTAACCCCTTCTATGTTACAACAGCAGGGTAAAAGACCTCGAACCAGGATCACTGACGATCAACTAAGGGTTCTGCGGCAGTACTTTGACATCAATAACTCCCCAAACGACGACCAAATCCAAGAGATGGCCAACCAATCTGGCCTGCCAAATAAAGTTATAAAACACTGGTTCAGAAACACACTATTCAAAGAGCGCCAGCGCAATAAGGACTCCCCTTATAACTTCAATATCCCACCTATAACAACATTAGAAGATGTCAAGGTGAATTCCAGGCCATCGTCACCTGAACTTTCAAGACAAGAGTTTTCAGGTGGGAAGAGATCCTCAAGGACCAGGTTTACTGACTACCAGATAAGGGTTCTTCAAGATTTTTTCGATGCAAATGCTTACCCTAAAGATGATGAATTTGAGCAACTCTCAAACCTACTCAACCTTTCTACTCGTGTCATTGTGGTGTGGTTTCAAAATGCCCGTCAGAAAGCCAGAAAAACCTATGAGAACCAGGGAGAGGGTGTAAAAGAGAGCGAGCGCAGAGAGTTTTCTAATGACCGCTATATTCGTACTGCCAACAGCACCTATGAGTGCAAGAAATGCAACATGGTGTTTCAGCGCATTTTTGATCTTATCAGTCATCAGAAGAATGTGTGCTTTAAAGATGACAGTGATGACCTATCCTATCAAAACGAGCTTTTATTGGATTCTAAACCTTACAGTCCACCTGATACATCAAGTCTTATTCCACCACCCTCCAGTTCGAGCCTTTCAAACTGTACTGAGCTAAGCACAGATGGAAAGTGTACTGAAAAAGAGCAGACCGACCCTGACACTGTCACCGATTCCTTTACAGAGGATCTTAAAACCATAACAAAAGCATCTTGTGGCCCTGAACATTGTCTTGAAAATTCCAAGTTTGAAGCAACAAATAAACAAACAAAGAGTCCTAATGAGGAAAGTATGCAGTCCTGCTCTAAAATTCATTCCCCATCCCCTCTGCATCAACACCAACAGACTAATCCACCTATGAACCAGACAAGCCCAGTTCCATCACAGAGTTCACAGAAAAGTTCAGCAAGTCCTTCTTCTCAGCAACAACACCTAAATCAAGCGCAGGTGACTCCTTACCATTGCATTCAATGCAAATTGAGCTTCCCATCTTTTGAGCATTGGCAAGAACATCAGCAGATGCATTTCCTCATTGCTCAAAATCCTTTTGTTCCTCCACAGTTCCTGGACCGCTCCATAGACATTCCTCTTATGCTTTTCGATTCAACCAATCCTCTGATGGCAAGGCAGGTACTTTCTGGTGCTTTTCCACAGATCTCACTCAATTCACCCACAACTGCAGCCATTATTGATTCAACCAATAACTCTGTGAAGAGAAGGCTCGAGCCCAAATCAGGAAATAGTACCATGGAAAATGACTGGGAGCACAGTGGGGATGATTCCCAGAGGGACAAGCGAATGAGGACCACCATCACCCCAGAACAGCTGGAGATATTATACCAGAAATACCTTTTGGATTCCAATCCAACACGCCAAATGCTTGACCACATTTCTCAGGAAGTGGGTCTCAAGAAAAGAGTGGTTCAAGTGTGGTTCCAGAACACACGAGCACGTGAAAGAAAAGGCCAATTTCGTGGTCTGGGTCCAGCCCAAGCCCATCGGCGCTGTCCATTTTGTCGTGCACTATTTAAAGCACAAACTGCCCTTGATGCTCATATACGGTCACGGCACTGGCACGAAGCAAAGAATGCAGGATTCAGCATGGCATTAGCGGGTACAACCCAGGACCAGGAAGGGTCTCAAATTAAAATGGATTTGTTCAATTTTTCTAACTCTTCACAGATGCCAACAAGTGATGCGTTGAATGGTCCAGACTCACCAACGTGTAAAAGCATGGATCTGTCCTTACATGATCGGGATCCTATTCCAAAGCCTCTAATGAGTAGAGGAGTGAGTGAATCAGAAGGCTCGCCCACCTCAGTCCAACAGTCTATTGAATGTGGTGACCTAGATAACCATAAAGGTACTTCTATGAACATAGTCCCTAATGGAACCATTACTGATGAAGAAAACTACTCTGATGGAAAACAAAATGGTGATCACCTGTCCTGTAGTTCTGAGAGAGAGGCATCTTCAGAAAATGAAGACAAGATGTCCTCAGGGCTGGTTAGCCCTGCAATGAGCTTCAATGCAAAGGATTATGAAAATGATTTGGTCTTGGATTATAGTGAGAACTCCAGCTTAGCTGACCCTGCCTCCCCATGTCCTGGGGGATCCAGCAGTCAAAGCATAGACGATAGGCCTGGTCAAAAACGCTATCGCACTCAGCTAAGCAACTTGCAAGTCAAAGTGCTTAAAGCGTGCTTCAGTGACTATAAAACCCCTACCATGTTGGAGTGTGAAGCTTTGGGAAATTACATCGGGCTTCCCAAGAGGGTTGTACAGGTGTGGTTTCAGAATGCACGTGCCAAGGAGAAAAAAGCCAAGCTAAGCCTTGCCAAGCAATTTGGAACAGAGAGTACATGCACTGAAAGGACTAAAACAGAATGTAGTCTGTGCAGTGTTAAGTACAGTGGTTGTCTGTCTGTGCGGGATCATGTCTTCTCCCAGCAACATCTTGCAAAAGTAAAAGAAGCCCTGGGGGGACAAATCGACAGAGACAGGGAATTTGTCGATTTTGCAAGTGTTCGTCATCTGATGGCTGAACAAGAGATGAGTAATCTAAAAAAGGCAAATGAGATCCTGGCAGTTGTCCAAACACAGTCTGCAGAGTTTTCAGTGGTGTCCCATCACACCTCCCCTCAGCATTCAAACTTACCAACTACTGGTGTACCAGGGACTGGCAGCAAGTCATTATCAAGCTCTTCTTCAACAAAATCAGGTATTGTATTTGAATAAATGAACCCTCTCTTATGGAATTGTTGAAACATTGTTATTGTTAGATGTAAAAAAACATGACTTTAAAATGTACTGCTTTTTATTTTGACTAATGACTAAAAATGTCATTTTTATTACTTTTGTATAGATCCTATTGATCTCCCTTCAAATGGACTGATTAGCAAACCTAACGCTTCGTCTTCATCATCCACGTCAGCTGCCATTGACAAACGCCCAGTCAGCGCAAACAACTCTGTCTCATCCTCTAAGCCTATAGAGTCAGAATTGCAACTCCAGCTATCCAAAGAGAGCAACTTGGAAAATGGCAAGAATCCCCCTGAACAGCATGAAAGGGCTTCTGCTGACAGTGCACCTCATTCAAACCATTATATCAGTAAGGAAAAACAAGACTCTTTAACACCAGCTGCATCTACACCAAAACCTGCTAAGGACTACAGCATTGACCCAGGTCAGCTCCAGGCTCAGCAAGCAGTAGGGAACACAGATCAGACAGCTTTAATCCAGAATCCTCTCCTGCCCTGTCTTATGCCAGGATTCCCTCCAATGTTCTCTCCACAGATTCCCACAGCTCTCACTGGAAGCTTTCTGCAACCTATGTTTGGTATGGACAGCATGTTTCAGTATAGCCCGGTCCTGCCACAGGCTTTAATGGGTTTGTCCCCAGGCTCCATTCTCCAACAATATCAGCACAATTTGCAGGGTGCACTAATGCATCACAGGCTGCAGCTCCAAAAAAAACAACTAATGCAGCAATCGCAAAAACCAAAAGCTAGCCAAATCTCTGCTACAACAAACTCTCAGGACATGGCTTTTAACAAAGACCTTGTCTTGAACTTATCCAAACCAGCAGAGCAGCAAGCCAGCTTGGATGTAGAAGGTTCTTCTTCCTTCTCCTCTGGAACCATTAAAAAGCAGGACGATAGCCAATGTATCGTCTCCAAAGGGACATCTAGAGAAGGAGGCAAGGAAGTTAGTCTATATGACTGCCTTGCCTGTGAGATCTCTCTCAATGGGAATAAAGAGCTCATCCAGCACCTGGAAAACCGTCAGCACAGACAGAGAGCAGTGGAGCACCTGAATGCCAAAGAGCATGCCTCTCGCCTCTTACCTCACATTAGTCCCTCATCTACCTCGCAGCCGAACCCTCCAAGCAACCCAATATCCCCGTCAAAATCTCTGCCCAAGCAGTCCGCTTCAGAGAGTCCCTCTGCCATCTCCTGCCTATCCAGACCAACAGATCAGCGTTCCCAAACTCCATCAACTTCTACAGCTTTATCTGGGGCAGCACAATTCGCTTGTACCCCAGCCTCTTCTTCAGTACAAGTTTCCTTACACTCAACTGTTACCTCATGCCTGATTGGCAATGTAATTAGTTTAAAACCAACAGACTCTGCTAGTGGTTGTTGCACCAATGATGGAGCAGCAGAGGAGAAAAAGTCCACATAGTATCCTGCAGCCAAAGGCTACATGCAGACTATTGCAGTTATGGCTGTAATTTGATCTGCCTTGCTTCAGACTTATTGCGTTGGTAAAAGAATAAAAAAACAACAACTGGAAACCATGATGGAAGAAAACATGAACAAGAACCTAGTGATAGATGGAAAGACTTTTAAATGGACTGGATCCTGTAGGATATACCTTACGTTTCCAATGCTTGTAACCAAAAAAGTGTCAGTAGAATGTTTTCTCACGTCAATATGCTGGTCAATTTAAACTTGAGAATACGTAAACACTGTTTGGAAACTAAAGTGTGCACAGCTAAGGACTGGAGTAGAACCTAAGATGGTTTTATAATTACCTAATGACTAACTAACCAAAAGTCTGTTTTTTTTTTTTCTTCTTTGTTTTAAATACGCTTCAAATTGTTTAAATAATGTAATATTGGCTCACTAAACTAATGTAATGTATTTTTATGTTGTCGACTCTCAGGTCAACATGTATTAATTTTTTTTTTCTGCTACTGAAAATTGGTGTTTGGGGGGAAAAAAAGAGTAGATGCATACCAACAGAAAAAAAAAACTGAAATCCAAAAAAAAACCAACAAAAAAAAAAAAACCTAAAAAGATTGTTAGTATTGGAAATGTTACATACTGGTTTGCATTGTCATCTTATAAATGTTTTTTTTTTCTATATTGGACAAGTGTTTGTCCAGACACAAAGAGTAATGCAGACTTTAATTGTGAGCAAAAGGATAGATTTTTATGGGGTGGGGTGGGAGGGGTGGGGCATTGTGTTAATGATAGAAACATGTATTGACATTTTGGTGTTGCGTAGATTGTTGAATTCAATGACTTAAGTGTATGGTAGATTGAAAAGAAATGACTTGTATATTTAATTTTTGTACCTTCCCTGTCAAAGACACTTGAGGTTGCTTCCAGCCATGCCAATGTTTTAAATTTACATTTTACCCCTTTTAATGTGGTTCGACATTGTTACTGTACAACCTTTCCCTCCTGCACTGAGCCAAGTGAAAAGACCTTATCTGTAAATGAACTTCTTTCGATGCAGATTTAAGAAATGTTCTTCATTTGGTTGTCTTTTAAACACCTTTAATTTGTGCACTTAAACTTTTTTACCCTCTTTACTCTAACTCCCTCTTTTTTACTTTGAAATGTAGTTTCTTACACCTCTTTAGCAATGTATTAGTTTTTGGTTTTTTTCTGAATGTTTCTGCACTTGCCATATATGGTGACAACAACAATAATGTAACTGATGAATACAATAACTCTCAATATTGCTTTAATGGAAAAATCCAAAGATAACGTACCATTGGTGCATACAAAGGATGGGGAAAACTCTATATTTGAGAAAAAAAAAATATTACTGTTTTTAAGGAATGGAAACCTTTTTAGATGATGGTGCCAGCTAGGAGAATAACATTTGTGACCTCGTATATATAAAAAAACAAACCGAAAAACCAAAAACCCCGAAGCCTCTTTGCTGAGAGTATGGGACAGAACCGTAGTTCAGCCATTGCAGTTTATAAAATAGATGGAGTTCACTTTAACGTCTCCGTGACTGGCCTGTCATTTTTGTCTTGTTTGTTTTATCCTTTTTTTTGTTTGTTTGTTTGTTTAGTTATCTGTTCTACTAAATGTATTGGGATTTATTTTTGACGAAACACAGTGTGCTGCTAATGTAGTTTTGTATTGACACTAAGATGCATGCTTGATTTCGCTTTTTCGCCGAAGCTTTAATGACTACAGACGGTAGCCAGAGCCCCCCGTCCCCCCGTCCCTTCATCTCGCTGCAGCTCTGCCCACACACTCCCAAGACTACTGTGAAGACTGTGAATAAATCTACATAACACCCATGTTCTTTCCTCCTCTTCGAAACAACCAATGTTAAAACTGAACCAACAAATGTTTAAAAACCAATGATGTTATATTTATACAAAGTTTGCATTCCAAATATCACATTGTTTCAATAATATATATTTTTTTCTCCTTTCCCCTCCACGTTCTCCTGAGTAGGGGAGCGTTCCGTGTACTCTCCTATCCGAGTCTGGACTTGATGTGAAAGACTCTTTGTTTACTGTATGTGCTCCTGGGAATGTTGTTACTGTTGCAATTGCCAAATAATGTACATGTTCATTATGCACTTGTGTTTATCATGCGAGTCGTTGGGCTAGTGTCTCTCCTGTCCTCTCTTATACCAAGCATTCAAGTTCAATAAAGTCTGTTTCATTTTACTAGACCATAATTTAGTTCTGGTTGTTGCGTTTGCAAAATTGTAACCTTTGAACGCGAATCAGCTCAAAGGTCTTAGCAAAGGGGTTAGCAAAGGGGCTGCGGTTTAGAGCGCTTCCTCAGACTCCATTTGGATAAAATGAAAAGACCTTCAGTCCTCGTTTATTTCAGGTTGTAAGAGTGTCTTCTAATGCTGCTGATCTGCTTGTCAGTAACCAGATTACTGTACAATGAACTTGTAGGAAACGGCCGATTGGCAAGAGGATTGGAAATCAATGAAGGTTAAACTGAGACAAAATCAATCGAGCTACGGTTCAAACTGAAATTCAAGTTCATGTGCGAGCGTGCATTTGTGTGTATGTGGGTTTTAATATTTTAGTGGGGACCGGATGTCCTCACAAGGATGGGAATATCCAACATTTTTGGCACAATTTGTTTGATCACCAAGAAGAAAAATAAAAACAAAAACTGAAGCTTTGTTTGAAATAAAAAGTAGATTTGATTTATTAGTAGCATAAAATTGATCTGTGTTAGTAATTTAAAGGATGGTCCTTACAATGTTTGTAAGTCAAATGTGTGTGTGTGAGAGAGACATGGTTTTTCATGTTAGCTGAGGCTGCAACTGCAGTAAAATAGAATGCAGACGTTTATCTGGCTTTATTCTCGTGCATACACGCGTGTGTGTGTGTGTGTGTGTGTGTGTGTGTGTGTGTGTGTGATTGCCTGTTGGGGTGCTGGGAGATGAGGTCTAAATTACATCTCACCTCCAAATGATTTCTTCGCATCTCATTAAGATGGAAGCAGAGGAGAAGGGGGGAGGGGTCGGGGCTGTGGGGGAACACTAGAAACAGGCGCTTCGGTTGAAAGCAAGTGGTTGATTGTGTTTGTAAGAGAGCAGTCAGTCACAGGCACTTTGTTTCCACATCAGCGCCTTAAAAAGGCTTTGAAATCAAATACTGATCCGATAGGATCAGACATCGCCACAGAAATGAAAGTGGGCGAGTCAGCCAGAGAATCATGGGTAATGGGGAGAAGGAAAAAAAAACGCCCAAGATGGATGAATTTTACTTGCTAGCTGTATGAACATTTTTAATACCTGCGCTAAGGCAGGAAGTGCACACGCTTTAATCCAGGTCCCATGTTTAAATGTAATCAATACGCACCCATTATGGCTTGGCACTGGGGAAAGCATGTTTTTTTTTTTATCCCTAATGAGTCCTTAAGCTGTTTATCCCCTCATCAACATCACAAGACAGAGACGAGTCTGTACGTGAAAGGGGGGTTGGCCAGCAGGAAGAGTGTCATTGGCTACTGCAGAAGGTTAATTGACTTTGTGTTTAACATGCTAAATTATTCCAGTTTGCCTGCATGGCATTAGCATTAGAGGACCTCTCTTACTGCCGAGGTCAGCCAAGACCAGTCGTTAATTAAACTAGTGACATTTAACCAGATGAGTTTCCTTTGAGCGAGGATGATATTATTAATATTAACGGCCTCGTGTGAATAGATGCTGTTCACCAGCCGTGTTTTGTAATAGTCTTCATGGCCCAAGATTTAAAAAAACGACTCCCCTGAAGCTGAGATCCGGACGAGCTCGCGTGATGCGGCAGACATTTTGTGCGTTGTTCCGGCAGACATGTTACGCCTGAGCGTTGTGTAGTCCGAGCCAAACGAGCGGGTGAAGATAATCTGGAAGGTACTCGGAACTGCTTATGAATTGTAAATCAGGTTTTAGGGAAGAGTCTCAAATGAAGAACTGGAGGTAATTGATGTTTTGTAGGACGTTCGGACGAACCTCTTGAGGAGCTGTTCATTCTCGTCATCTTTACTCCATTTTCTGGCAGCGGGCCTGTAAAACGATGATGGATGAGTTTTAATTTCACAGCTCATGCTGATCAGTGGGTGAAATGCATCTTGAGCGATTAGCCATCTCAGGTAGAGGTGCTTCTGGTATAAGCGGCGGTGAGAGGAAGCAGAAAAAGGGAGCATGCTGCATGACTGTAACCCTCCCTTCCTCCCTCCATTTCTCCATTCCACCCTCCCTCCCTCTTTCTCTGGTATTAATATTGGGCATGACAGGGCCATGGTGGTGATTTCAGCTCCTCTCTGCCTCTGATAGATGGCTTTTGCTGATATATGATCTATGGTGCATGTGCAGAAAGGCCAGCTCATCTTTATGCATGAGCCTCGCGATGTCATTTCGTTTTAAAGTCGCAGAACCTCGTATTCACAGCTGGATGTTTTATTTCTCTCAACCGCCAACATACATATGTGTATGTGTATATTCTAAAAAAAAAAAAAAAATTAAAAATGGTTTTCTTTATAATATTTATAATCCAGTGGATTAATGAAGGTTTCAATACGTGCTACATGTTTGCATATTGTTCGCTTCTGATCTCATGATATGCTTTGCACAGAAGATTAGATCGCGCTGGCATCGCCATTATTTTTCAGTTGAGTCATTAATGAACTGGCCAAGTGTGCACTGTGCTCCATGTCGTCTCTCTTCACTGAAGCCGTGGTTTTTTTTACCTTTCTTTTTCGCATATTATTATGATCTTCTCAGAGCTTAGATGCTCCACCAGGTCCTGCTCATTAAATCCCAACAGCACAGTCCTGGTATGATGGGGAGGGGTGTGTGTGGGTACTGTTTAAACTTCTACAATAACACACACTATAACACATACAGTTGTCTTTTTTATGTCCGGAAATTTCCACAACCTCTGATTTTTTTAACCTCTATCTCTCTCTATCGTTCTCTCTCTTTTTATTCACTCTTTCCCTCTGAGAGCATTAGTTTCCCGTATTAGACGTAGGAAGAACCTGCCGCCTATCTGTCTCTGAAATGACTTTTTAATGGCCAACTGGATTTGCTCATCTATCAGGGGCTCGGGCCTTTCCTGATTCTCAGATAAACTCTAATGGATTCGGTCTCTAATGTTCACACAGTCACCGAGCTTCATGTGTAGAATGCAAAACGCAAAAAAAGTAGGTTATATCAAGCTGTAAAAACAGTGTGACAAGGAAGCATGGACATAACGGTGTAATTATCCATACCGTATCTCTATTTTACAGAAACCTCACCTCACGTTTCACACGTGACCCAGTTTACACACGTGCTTCTGTGAGTAAATTTGCGTATTTCAACACACAGCCTGGAAAACACACGTGACAGGAAAACACACGTGACAAAGTGTGAACGGTGTGTGGAAATGAGAAAATCGTGTCCGGAGTTCAAGTAAAACACCATGAGACATCGTGGCAATGACTTGGTCACGTGATCAAGAATGAAATACGATAGTCGACATTTGAAAAACCACAAAAGTACAAATGAAATCATTTGAAAGTACACGCACTTTCTGAGAGGATAATCTTATCGTGTGTAAATCAAGTGTGAAAAAAATTCATAAAATATTTAGAATTTAAAAAGAATAAACGTGGAAGAAATCATATACAAATATATTTTGTGCAGAAAGGGTTAAAAATGTGAAAAATAAAACGTGAGGTTCATGAAATCGAAACGATATAAAATCATCGCGTGTGAAAAAACATACAAAAACGAAATGGAAAAAAAAAAAAATCACGTGGAAAAATTGGAAATAAATTATAAATGTGGAAAAAACTTCAATCGCAAACAAAAAAATGTCTTAAAAACCAGGCCTGAATCTCGTGATTGTTCACGTATGAAGTTTGTATGACGTGTCAGGCCTGCTTTACCCTGCAGTGCTATTAGTAGTAGTGTTTAATTTTTTATTCACATTACTATTATTAATATAATGTACACAAACACTAAAAATATGATTTCTTATCTATATATTGTTATTGTGTTGTATATTGTTATTATTATTTATTTATTTATTTATTTATTTATTTTGGAAAGTCAGCCGTGTGAAATGAGATGCTAATCAGAAGCAGCAGGAGCGTGAACAGGCTGCGCGTGGCCACCGTGAATATCTCACACTGATGCTGATGTGATAAATTATGTTAAATCTCTGACCCTGTGTGTGTGTGTGTGTGTGTGTGTATAAAGAGCTGAGAGACAGGCGTTGTATCCGCAGCATGGAGAGAGCCACAATGGATGAATGTTCAGGTGCAAAGATTAGCAAAGGGCTTCAGAAGTTACAGCGAGGAGACACTGAGGTGAAAAACTAAAATGTTTGCAGTAGTAAATGTAAGAATTGGAAAATATGAGCATGGTGGTGTAGAGGGTGGTGATGGGGAGGGTGGAGGAGCTCATTAGCATGAGAAAAGCCGGCTGCATAGTAATAGTAGATGTTCAGCTCTGTCCGGGGTTGATAACAGTGAGAAGTGTGCCAGACAAACATACACTAAATGATACATGACATCTCACCAGGTGGCTGCCAGGCACCACATGTGTTTCTCTACTTTCTTTTCTCTCCCTTTCTTTCATTCTTTCTTTCTTCGAGTAAATTCCCAATTCGTGCCCGGTATTCGTCAACGCTATCCAGACTCCACGCTCTGCAGTTCGCAACAGGGAAGTGATTTGTGTTTTTTCTAATTGTGATTCAGGAAGACTGTTGCAATAACATTCACCGTATTTAGCCTACGCTCCGCTCGCGGTGGAAGACCTAACGCGCGAATATTTTAATATAATTTTATATTAGTACCCCCCCCCTCCACCTCCACCACCCCCTTCCTTTCCATCTCATATACACATACACATACTGTCACTTCTTCATTATGCATGATGGATAGCCCAATTTAAAAAGCTGCTGAGGGAGTCTAATTTAGGCATGAGATTTTTAACGAGATTAAACATCTCACATTCATAGCGGGTAATCGATGCAGACGTTTCTATCATACACACACTTCTCCCAGCTCATTGTTTACACACACATTTAAATACATCCGTCAGGGCGTAATTACATTAAGGTCACAACTGGCGCTTGGTCATTTCTTTGTTTTAGACGTTATCTATGGAAATGCGTGTAAAATCTTTGTGTTGTTTTTTTTTTCTTAGGAATGAACAAAGTCAAGGATTCATATTCCTCTTTTTATTATCAGCATCACTATTGTTTACATGAGTCACATGCTTTTGCCAGATTCCTCTTTTCCTCGTGCTGCTTGTATTCGGCCTGCAGAGCGAGGCGTGATTTATTTTAGCTATGTGTGGATGTCCAGTTGCAGAATGGCCCATTGTGCTGATCACAAAAGAGAAAGGCCAGCCTCAGCAGCCGGGCAGATGGCACATTTTAGTATTAGAGACAATAGTGTTCACCCGGACTTCTATTAAAGAACGCACCGAGCTGCATACTAATCGCGCATACATTACAGCGGCCGCCACAAGCCACACATCAGGGGTTTTACATCTCCTTAACATAATTTCATGAACCGGAAAAATTCCATGTGGAATTATCGTACCTTGATATGATTATAGGCAACGTATTTGCTTTTCTTTGTTCATCGTGTAAGACCAAATCAATTTTTTTCCCCCATTATGTAAGCAATGTACAGACTGGACATGTTATGTCATAGGTTTGAGGGCTTCCCCGGAAAATACATAAATAAAAAAACCCAAGAACAACAATAATCCGAGCCCCAAACAATTATAAAGCCCCTGAAATTGATTCGGCATGGGCAAAAAAAAAAAAAAAAAAAAAAAAAGCACAGTTGTGAATTTAGATGATGTATTTTAGCTACAAGTCATATCTCCAATAGAGCTGCCTTATTTCTATTCTAAAGCAGCTTCACTCTCCTCCCCCTTTCAGCAGGTGCAATTTAATGAGATGCAAATGAGACATGCGTACAGCCAATCTCATGTGCGATGATTAAGCACAGGATATTAACCATTCTCTCCCTCCTTTTAATTTGGTTAATTCCATCTTCTGTTCTGCCCCTTCATCACACAACTGGTGCAACAGTCGTATCCAGGTGGGGGGGGGGGGGGGTTGGGGATGAGGGGGTTTGTTTGGAAAGAGCACAAGTATCCTCTGGATTAATCCTCCATGTTGGTAGTCGTGAACGAACAAGAATAATTCGCCTGAGCTTTAAATCAGAGCAGAAAAACCCACGATTCTGAGCAGTATTTTCTCATCTCCCTACTTGTCCCTTGTCTCTATTTTGGCTGCGCCCTCCCTTTATGTTCGTCCCTTTATGTTTTTCCTTTTAAAATCCATTTGCATAATGAAGATGAGGTGAAATTAAGATCCCCAGCCGCGTTGAAGGAGAACGCTGATGATCCAAACCTCATTAACGCGACACGATTAGCATATCCACGCTTAAATCCTGCTCAAACGGTAAAAGAAAAGAAAGAAGAAA
This sequence comes from Silurus glanis, assembly GCA_014706435.1. Taxonomy (NCBI): domain Eukaryota; kingdom Metazoa; phylum Chordata; class Actinopteri; order Siluriformes; family Siluridae; genus Silurus; species Silurus glanis. The sequence goes on from JAAIIK010000101.1 coordinate 2,117,418, forward strand.
TTTCAGGCATGACGAATGAGTTCGCTAATTTCGCAAGGTCGTTAACGTGTGTTTTTCAAGCCGCCGTGAGCGAGCTTCCGTCGATAAACAATGCAAATTCCAAAATAAATTGTTCGCCTCTGACAGCCGCTGCTCTCAGACCCTGGACGTGGCGAGGTGATGCCAACGCAACGTTCTAACAGAAAGCACGAATGTCAGGAAATCCCTCCCTTTTGAGAGTACAGAGATGAGAGAGAAGGATGGAGAGATAGGGAGAGAGAAAGAAATGTGCATTATTCATACACCGAAGCCATGCCAAACATTAAGAGTGCGGATCTCGGAGGATCTCGGAGTGACAACATGTTCATGTTGATTCTCTGAGCAGAGGGTCATCAGGCGCCGAGAAGAGCTCTGGTCTCCTAATAAACTTTCATGTGTTTTCCATGATCAACACCTGGAGAAGTCCCAAAGAAACTCCAATCCTGCTGGAGAGAGTATCCTTCATGTTGTCAATCCAGTCGACTGATTACCTTTAACAAAAAAGTGCAATCATTACATAATGTCTCCATTTTGCTGAATCATTCTTGTGTAATAAATCCAAGGCCTTCCTGGTTCTCCTCCCAGGCGCTTTTGTCTCCTCCCCCATTTTCAAACTGTTCCCACATTCCACGAGCTAAGATCGTACACATCTGTTGATGAAGCAACGTTTATCCCCGTACGTGCTACACAGCGTTGGCACCAGACTGCCAAGGGCACCGCTCGGCTCACAGTCCTGGCATATCACCGGCATTCCTTCACGGATCTGTACCCGCCCATCGTTTTCCATTCTCGCACTCGTTGCTGCCACATTCCTCCATCACGGCCGAAATCTGTCACCCTAATTAACCCAACAAACTCCACTGGTGTTAATTAAGCTGTCGGATCAGAGTGTTTGTCGCTCTTTTGTTTTCTGTTTCTTGTCCCTCGGGCTCTTTGTCTTTGCCAAGCGGCACGTGTCAGGAGCCATCGCCGCGGAGATGCTCTGGCACCGTGCCATTCCTGAAACGATGCCACGATTCTGGCACCAGACGGCACAAGGGAGAACCTGGCACACCGCCGAACATTAGCAAGTGCTAATTTGAGGTGCCAACACAAAGATGCACCGAGAAATACTTAGGCATGCGATCGCATCACGCGCCCGCGATACGGATTAGCGTGTCGCGGAGAAGAACCGCGATGCCACACAGAACGTTCGGAGAGGTCTTCACAGATGTGGAGATCTTCCCAAAATGGCAGCAATCTCTGTAAAAAAACACACACACACACACACACACACACACACACACACACACACACACA
>JAAIIK010000101.1:2160812-2171301 GCA_014706435.1 Silurus glanis
ACACACACACACACACACACACACACACACACACACACACACACACATTGAGATTACATTTATTATACTAACTTTACTTTACTTTATATGTAACAGCATATATAGTGGATAAAGTGGATAAAGATTTTTTTTTTTACATTTTGCCTGTTTTCTGTTTTCTAAAATTTAGAGCGTAGGCGATACAGATATTTCTATTACGGCCCAGAATAAAGATTGCTACGAGAGTGGAATAGTCTGCATGAAGAACCTGCTCATCTATGTTGGCCTCACTAAAATCTACTTCAACGATAACTCAGGCAGACCTGTAAGTCTTTTTCATAGTGACTAAATTAAACCCTCAGTTTGTGAATGTACACCTGCTTTGTTTGTGTGTGTGTGTGTGTGTGTGTGAGAGTGGTGTTCATTGTTTGTGTTGGACTTTCAGAGCCCCTCTACTGTAGTGGGACGCGGGTACGAATTTGAGCTGTGGACAGCAGGCTACTACACAGTGGTCTATTTCCCCAACCATGACTTGATGGTATTGTGGGACCGAAAAACAACCATTCACATACGCGCTGGGCCACGATGGAAGGTTAGAGTTGCTGCTTCAGCTTTTATGATTTACAAACAGTTGAGTTCATTCTAGAGGTGTTGCTTTATGATTAGGGAATGAGAAATACCTTTAGTGAGTCTCTTGTGTCACAGAGATATTATTCATAGGTATGGCTCCAGGTTAAAACACTGTACAGACAAATGTTTGTTGACACTGGACTTTCACATGCTTTTTAAACACCATATTCCATATTTAGTCCCTACTTTAGTAAAGGATACTACTGCAGCAAAGTTTTCCCACTAGCTTTTAGGCTTTAGCCTTAAAATCAATTCAGAAGGCTCGGTGTACAATCTGTGTTCTTGTTCATCCCAGAGGTGTTCAGTTAGGTTCAGGTCAGGGGTCGATGTTGGACACGAGTTCTTCCACTCCAATGGTAATGCATGCCATGAAAATCGATTTGTGCACAGGAGCACTGTCACGCTGGATCATGTTCCTGTTTTTTGCAACAGTTTGGGGAAGAACCACATACAGGTGTCCACAAGCCTTTAGCAATATAGTGGGCATCAGTGATATTCAATTGTACATTCACAAACAAATTTGACCAAATTTTCTTTACGAATGAACCAATATTAATACTATTATTACCTGGGAAATATTCTCAAGCTAAAAATAGGCTAAACAATACCAATCAGTCTAACCTGCAACCTCACCTATACTATTCCTGCTGTATTCCTGTATTAACTGCCCCATTAAGTGTTTTACAAGATGAGAACATTTTCCCTGTTTGAAGTTATTTGTTTTAATCTTTTAATCTAAGCTGTCAGCGCTTTTAAATTCCAAATACTGCATACGTATCACTGGAGTACACTCGATCTATGCTGGCTTGTTCTAAAAACGTGATCTAAAATCAACTGACGTCATTTATCTCAACTTGGAAAGCTGCCCCATAGAAAGTGGTGGTGCAGCTGACATGTCTGGCTTACCTTTGTGAAAGATCTACTTTTTCATACCCATGACTCACATGCAGTTTCAGCAGAGACGTGGGGTAAGTCGAGGGGCAAGAGAAAGCTTGTGAATGTTTTCATTGTAATTGTGGTTTACCTCCCAGGTAATACGTTTAACAAAACTGTTGTTCAGAATGCAGTTTTCTGAAATAAATAAATACGTTCCTGGACTGCTTCACTCCTTAACTCTTCACATACAACAAAATCAACACACTGTGGTTGGTTAAACATTTACCAGTAAACCAAATGGATGTGTGTGTGTGTGTGTGTGTGTGTGTGTGTGTGTGTGTGTGTTTTGTTTTCAGGGTCAGTTCAGTGGCTTGTGTGGGAACTTTGACATGGTGACAGTGAATGACATGACCACAGCAGGGCACATGGAGGTCAGCAACGCTCAGGCTTTTGGAAACAGCTGGGCTCTTGGCCAAGTACGTGAGTGCAATCAGGCGTGCTCCTCACCAATAAGATAGCATGGTATTAAGAGGGCAACAAAGGAGGTTTTGGGGGGTGGGGGTTGTTATGTTGTCAGCATGTTGTAGGCAGTTTAAGATAATGATAGGAAGGCATGCTGACTTTTCTATTGGAACTCTAGATTTTAACATTGGACGCCACTGCAGCTTGAATGTGAACATTAAAAACACACAAAGCAATATTTCTTTATTCCCTAATAAAAGCTGGGAATGGAAATGTGAATGGTTGATAATCATGTTTCGAATGGGCACCCCTGAATGTGGAATGATTAACAATTATGTTTCAAATGGACACCCTAAAAGCTATGTCCCTTTTCCTCATTCAACATGATCATAATCAAAATCAGTTTTATTGGCCAAGTGTGTTGATGCACATACAAGGAATTTGATTCCAGCTGACTCTTAAAAGTACAAGCATAAATAACACTATACATTTAGCTTGAACTATACAGGACTATACAAACAATACAAATTAAACAAGAACACAATATACAGAGTATATGACAGATCAACAATAAATATAAAGTGTGAGAGTATGTATGGTAGTGCAAAAAGCAGTATTGTGTGTGACATAAGATAAAGAGACTTTTGTACAATATACTGTATAGCAGCAATAGTGTGTGTTTAACATTTGTGGATGAAGTGATGCATGCAATACTTATAGATATGAACAAAGTTCTGTATTGCCTGCCAGAAGGGATGAGTTGAAGGAGGTTGTGTTCAGGGTGCGAAAGGTCAGTAGTGATTTTTCCTGCCCCTTTCCTGGTTCTTGTTTGGTACTGGAGAGTGGGCAGGGGAGAACCAGCATCTTCAAAGTCTCCACAGATGACACAGGGCTGTCTTGAAAGTCGGGAGTAGTGTTGAGGGATGTTTCCTAAATTCCACTATTATTTTCACAGTTTTGAGCGTATTCAGCTCTAGGTTGTTCTGATTGCATCATAGCATCAGCCGCTTCACCTCCTGCTGATATGCAGACTTCTTGAATGAGTCCAATGAGTGTAGTATCATCTGCAAATTTGAGGAGTTTAACAGTTGGGTCACTGGATGTGCAGTCATTAGTATAGAGTGAGAATAGCAGTGGGGAGAGGGCACATCCCTGAGAAGCACCAGTGCTGACTGTCCAAATACTGAAGGTAACCCCTCCCAGCTTCACCTGTTGAGCTGTTCACCTGTATCCTGCCAATTGTCAAGCACCTTCTGCTATTCGTGCTGGATAAAATAAGCTGATTTTCATCTTCGGGAAGAAGGCAAAGTTTGCAGAAGCCCAGTCTGGCAGGTAAGGGGGGACGCAGAAGTGAGGTCCTGTTTCCAGCGAGAAACTCACGTGTGAGGAGGACTCGGTGACAGGGTGCGCACGTGGTCAGAATAGCACTAGTTGCACAGCTCCCGATGTACACAGGATGATGTCCTTTGGCACACTGACTTATGAAGGTCGGTGCTCCCTGTGAATGTGCGTGCTGCCTTGTGCTGCCATCTGTTGGCGTGTTACAAAAATAGTCTTGAAACTTTTTGATACCACCTCGTATAATCATATCATATAATCCAAAGTGGTTTTTGAATTAGCTCCTGTTAAATATACCACAAAGCTCTATGTTTATAGAATTTTGGTTCTGTAAGTAGATTTGTCTGATTTTCAACAGGAAGTTATTATGCTCCTGGTGTTGTTCACTGTCATCTGATCAGAAGGCACTGAGGAACATGTTTTGATGATGTATGATATTTAAGTTTATTCTGTTCTATTTTTTATGTGCTGTACGCAGTGTGAGAGTGATTTTATAGTACGCAGACCATGCGAAGGGGACCTGAACAGACAGCCATATGCTAAGCGAGAGTGCGGCCTTCTCTACAGCGACGTGTTTTCTTCATGCCACAATGTGGTAAGCGCTGACTCTGGGAGTTTAGTGACATATTCTGGGCTTTACAAAAAAAGGTCATTGCTTACCCACGGTACACACACATTTACTCACACACACACACACACACAGATACACATGTCTGGTAGTGATGCACCAGCAGATAGCAGTGTGGTGAAGGGTAAGATTCTCCACTGATGAGAAAATGCTTGGAATAATATGTCCAGCAGGGGGTGGGCTTTCATAAGAAAACCGAATTAAGATGATGCAGTGCATTCCTCAAATTTTTCCAAAAACTTTGCCAAAAAGTAAAAAAAAGGTGTAGATTATAAGGCTGTGAATACATGTGATTTTTTTCATTTTTTATTTTTAATACATTTGCAAAGATTTCAAATAAACTTCTTTCTTGTTGTCAAATGAAGTGAATACTTTCTGGATGCACTGTATATCAGGTTTCTATGTGGTATATTAATTTAACCTCATTGAAGTCAACTTTAGGTATATTTATATTGTGTCAGTGTATATAATGATGATTGGCATGGTCTGAATAGGAGTGTAAATCAAGCTAAGCTGACGCTTGGTGTCTTGACCTGCTGCATTGTTCCATGCTCAATGGAGTGACTAATCTCTGACAAACCCCCAGGTGGATGTGACCTGGTTTTATAAAAACTGCCTGACAGACACATGCAACTGCAATCGAGGGGGTGACTGCGAGTGTTTGTGTACCAGCATCGCTGCATACGCACACAAGTGCTGCCAACATGGCGTCACGGTACAGTGGAGATCTCCTACTGTCTGCCGTAAGTACACACACCGTGTCTGTGGATACACGCCTACGTGATCCGGTCACCTGCTGACCTCTGCCTACTGTCCATAATTATAATCAGTTTAATTGGTTAGCAAACATCCTGTCACGAAAAACACAGCAGTCCATGTTTTTTATATGGAAATTAATATTTCTTTTTTGTTTCTGTTGCAGCCTATGACTGTGAATACTACAACCAAGGTATGTCCTCTAGATTCTACATCTGCTACACAAATTTTTACTTACATAAGGTCAGTTTGTTTGTACCCCCAATAAATGAACTGAAAGGATTGTAAAACTGTTCAAGGCTAATGAAAGAGGTTTGAGTCGACCGATAGTTGATTGCTATAAAAATCCATACCGTTAGTTTTTCCGGGTTGCATTATACAGTACAAGAGCGGCCTCTAGAGGCAAATTACTGATACCACATGCATTTTTTTTCATTAATTTTTATGTAACTTTATTTATTTGGATTGTTACTTTTTGTTTCAGTTTCAATTCATGTTATTTATATTATGTATAATTTATATATTTATAATTGAGCAAAAAATTTTTATTTATTTTTGTAATAAAGTTCAGTACTATTTTACATGAAGTGTTATGTTTGCTTTTTTATCCTGTATCCATTTTGAAAACTATTGAATAATTATTCGGTTATTGGAATGTGAATATGGCCCTTAGACATGCTTATACAGATTATATAAATAATATATATATATTAAACACTATACACACCAGTATTATATCTTTTTTTCTGTGTCTGTGTTTAGAACTGGGTGAGGGTCCATTCACTTTGTATGCCACTGAGCTGAATGATTCAGCGTGTGTGTTTGGAGCGAATGCCAGCAGTGGAGAGGTGTTTCCTTTGCTGAAGACGAGCGCTCAGCCAACTGCCATCTTCAACCTCATGATCACCAGTGGACTTTACAAGGAACGGGCTTCACGTGAGAACCCTTTTATGTTCTTTTTTTTTTTTTTTTTGGTGCCTATCAAGGCTGGAAATGAACACCAGCAAGCCAGCAGACAAGCCAAACATATTTTTCTTGGAAGAAAAAAAATAACATTGAATAAATAGTTCATTATTGACCCCATCGAGACAAGTCGAGACGTGGCCTAGCCTATCCAGGGGTCTTAAAGAATGGTCTTCTTTTGGCTTCTCCCATTATGGGTAGCCACAGCGGATCATCGTATTTTGTTAACAAATTACAGATCATAATTTAGCAAAACAGAGCAATTTATGGTACTGTATAAACTATACAGTATATACGTATGCGGGTGCGTGGAGGAGTGCTCGTTTGATTGTTTGTAGTTGAATTAAAAAAAGTCTTATTCAGAAGTGCTAAGTGAATTACCACAACATCTATCAAGCATTACAATTGCACCACTGGAGACTATCAGTGTTTTGGCTAGATTTTGAAAAACAACCGGCTTCAAAGTTTCTAGTTTCTTGTGCTGTAGTTATCAAAGCTGTGCAGAATGATAGAGCATCAATGATATTTTCATTATTCTGCTATGGTTTCAGGAGTCCCCACTGTCTCGCTGGAATCTGCTGAGCGCCCGAACTACTTCCTGTGTGTCACACCCAGTCGCACCATACGCCTGGAGCGCTGGAGATCAGATGAAGACTTTCGCCGGCAGGCAACCTTCATTCATCACCAGGGCTTGTGGTTGCCGGGACGATCTTCTTTTGAGCTGCACAGCCAGAAGGGCGTCTTTATTACACTCACACACACACACGCACGTGCACAGAGCTACGACAACTCGTACTCTTTCAAGGCCAGCAGCAGTTTTACCATTGAGGGTGAGAAAGTTCCCATAAACACATTAACCAACATAAAGACCTTGACCACCTTTAACCCTTCTCATGTGTTCAGTGCTTATTAAAGGGCACTGTTTCAGCTTTAATCTTAAGTACCTGTAGAGTAGTGTTGCATCCTTCATATCACCAAAAAATCTTTATGGTGATGGGCATATGAGCATTCTTCCTGTAGAAGTGCCCAATACAAGGAATTCCATATTCAAAAATAATCTTTAGAAACTTATACAAACTCAGAAGGAGTGCATTTGGCACAGAAACACTCCGTCATAATGACATTCAAATCATTTGAATCATGAAACTTTGGCCTTGTATATCCATGAGAATTCAAATCTAGCAGCGTGAATAACTCAGAGCTCATGAAATATCGTAAGACTCCATTAAAGAGGATTTGGAAGTCATTATGATGGCGTATTTCTGTGCCAAATGCACTTCTTCTGGGTTTGTATTAGTTTCTAAAATACAGTTTTGTTATACAAATACAGTTTTGTTGCACCTAATACAGTTTTGTTAATGTGACATTGTCTGTATCTTCGCTCATGTTTCAGAGAGCAGTTTTGTGATCCCGTATCGACTGATGTGCGAGTGGAAATATCACGCATGTGCCAGCGCATGTGTGAAAACGTGCGCTGATCCTGATGCCACACGCTGCCAGTTTTTGCCTCTGTAAGATTCACAATTCGATGCATTCAAGTCAATTGGATTTCTGTCCATGAATTTCCAGATTAGTACCAAAAGCTCTACCAGGTATAGTGAGAATCACCTGCCAGAAAGTTGTGAGGAACTGACATGGTTTAAGACTAACTGGAAAGGTTTTTGGAGAGTTTAACTGGAAAATGGCTTTTAGTGCAATTTTTAGAGGACAGGTTACCTACAGCTTAGAACATATTCACAAGCTGCTATAGGAATAGCTCCATATAGTTTACATGCATATCCAGTGAGAAGAAGGAAGAGAAACATGATTGCAGATATAAATACTGCATCATAGGCCATTTTGTGATGCTGTTAAAAGGTCACAACAGTATCTTACATCTGTACGTTAAGGCAAATCTGCACATAATCTGTAGATATTCATGTGAGTCTAACTGTCCCAACTGATTATTGAATTATTATTATTGAATTATTATTTTATTGAATAAAAAAACTTTTTTTTGTTTGTGAATCTGCAATAAAATAACCTTATTTGTATCTTTACAATGACATGTTTTTAAAACTTATTGTAAATGTATGAGGTACTGCAAACACACCACATAAACCCTGTGTGTATGTGCAGTGTGGAAGGCTGTTTCCCGCGCTGCCCGAAAACGATGGTGCTGGATGAAATCACGAGGAGGTGTGTGTACCAAGAAGACTGTGAGTACCACCAACATCTGCTACTTCAGCGTTTATCTCCTCACAGTGCAAACATCGTGGTATTCTGCTTATGTTTGAAATATTTGCTTCGCAGGCTCAACACTTCCTCCAACTCCGACTCCTTACATGTTTGTAACTCGGTCTAACAGAACCACCACAGTTCCTACCACAACTGTCTCGACAATTGTGACAACCACCTCGACCACCACAGCTACCACGAGTGCTCCCACATCGACATCTCCTCCAACCACCGCACGGACGACTATCACGACTGCAGCTCCAACTTCAGCCTCCACCACAACTACCTTTATTACAACGACTCCAGAAATCCTTACATCTTCTCCATCAATCACAGAAAGTCCCTTTATTACCCCAACCCTGCCCACCACTATGCCAACCACACCCCCTACGACTACTTCTGTTACCACTACATTACCGCCCCCCACCACTACAGAGATATTGACCACACCTGTGGAAACAACCACCTCCGCCATCACTACTACAACTTTTTTCACCACTCATTCCACCACAATAACAACTCCACTTATCACTACAGAAACAACCCCCCCTTCCACAGTTACAGAGGAAGAACTTATTTTGACATCAACAGCAGAAACATCCCCAGAGCCACCATCTACTACCCCTTCCTCATCTCCAACAACACCTAGTTCAACAACTACACTTCCTGGATTCGTGATCCCTACTGGACCATGCACGGTGAGCTATATGTGAAGTTTTCAGGTTTCTGTGTGTACTGAGCGATCTATAAAATAAGATATCAATTATATCTAATATGGCATGTGTTTTTCCGTGGGGTTTTTGTCTGTGTTTAGCCTCCATTTTCTGTGCGAGTTGATGACTGCAGCGAGTACATCTGCTTTAATGGCCAGCTGATGCTATACAACTCCTCCCAGCACTGCCGATTCAACATCTCCCAACCGCAGTGTAACCTGCTCGGCATGCCCATTCAGATGAACACAGACCCCTGCTGTCCTCTGTGGCGCTGTCCGTGTAAGACACAGGCCCTGTTTACATGTTGTATTGGCTGTAGCCCATTTGCAATTCCGCAGGAGTAGAATAGATTAATGTATACACACCGGTATGCTGCCGATACAATGCTGCCGATACGATTTGATGCGCTTTGTAGACTGAAAATCACCCACCTAAAGGTAGACACTGTGCATAGCAGCATACGGGCTACAGGCATGATTTACTATAGCAGTCTCCAATATCATTTGCATTTGGGTCACATGCATTAATAAACACAATAATATGTATATTATATTACTATTATACATATTGTACAATATCATTATAATTTATTTATCGCATATATAATGAAAATGTAATTCATAATACAGAATCTGTGAGAGCTAAAATAATGTACGCATCAAAAAATTCATTAAAAATGCACAAATGCTGAACTGAAAAAAATTCGACTGAAACAAGTGTGGGAGATTGGCATAGGCAGAAGTGATCATCATAGGAGGAAGTGGTCATCTTCCAAAATATGCGAATCAATCAAAATTAAAACCTTTTTCTTCTTTCTGTACGACCCAGTGGTTGGGGAATCCTGGTTTACTGGATTCTGTGCTTTCATGCATTTCTTTCATGCCCAGTGCAGATCATAATTCATGCTGGCGATTTATTTATTATTAATTTTTTTTTTTTCATTGCATAAAATAAACCTTGTCTGAAAATACATTCCAGCATGTAATGTATATATTGTGTATATTAGCATTCAGTTAAGAAAGATAACATTATTATCACTTATTTTTTATATTTTTTTAAGTCCGGATAAATGTACTGATACTGTGTGTACCGTCAGGCCGCTGCTCTATCATCTCAGATCTTCGTGTGATCACATTTGATGGGAACAATGTTGCTCTGTATGATAACGGGTCCTATATTCTGGTCCACCTGCCTCGAGAGAACATTGTCGGACATGTGGAAAAGTGCCCTACCAGTGAGGTAAACAATGCAGACTGTACTATAAAATATAATATTCTACATAAAAATATGAATACTTGATGCTTTTTTCCTGAAGTACTAACTCATTCTGTTTGAATTTTAGAGCGTGAACTACATTAGACGGCCTGTAAGTTTACTGAATGTTATTTTCAGTCTTACAGTAATTAAAGTTTAATTTTAAATTGTGAATTTGTACCTTAACACTGTCTCTCTCTCTCTCTCTCTTTATCTGCCTTTTTCTTTCGCTAGACTCCTACAGGTGGAACATCTGGCCTGTGTTTTAAAAAGTTGAACATAACCACTCATGCCTACAGGATCATGATCAGTCGAATTGACCGCAAGGTACACAGCGATAAGATACTTTAGCTAGCTAGGAATTTGGCATCTGCCGATGCATTCTATTCTAACTCTGTGTGATAATCTGTAATGCTTTCTTTGCCTGGTTGTGTACAGGTTTCTGTGAACCAGATCACGGCTCGCCTGCCATTCACCAGACTGAACCTGCATATCGATGACACAGGAACCATGTACATCATTCACACCCCCAGTGGAATCAGTATTCAGTGGTACCACAGCACCGGCATCATGGTCCTACAGTACGGCGCCACTGATAACACCTCCACAAGAGGCCTCTGCGGTCAGTGTGTGTGTGTGTGTGTGTGTGTGTGTGTGTGTGTGTGTGTGTGTG
>JAAIIK010000101.1:2174607-2191659 GCA_014706435.1 Silurus glanis
AAAAAACTGAGCCTCATAACATTAGACCAATGAAATTGCCGAACGGGTTCAGGTGAACCAATGAAACTCTTTATATTAAATCAGATGCGCTCCCACTGAATCGGGCCGCACCACATCATAAATATGGATGAGGTTCCTCTGACGTTTGACCTGCCGCTCACTCGGTCTGTCTACAGCAAATGCGAATCATTCGTCACGCTGAAAACAACCGGGCATGAAAAAACACTTCACCTGTGTTCTGAGCTGCACGGCATCGGGAGAAAAGATTCACCGATGGTGATTTTTAAACGCACGACGATGCCAAAAGATAAACGAGAGAGAAATAGTTGTGAAAGGAAGGAGGAAGACAGTAAACAATGACTTTCTTGATAGGCTACTGTTTAGATACAAGCCGTGTAACAGACACTGTCTTTCGTTAAAGCCTGTGTAAAGTTAATTAGTTTCAGTGTAGACACCTGCGGCTTATAGACAGGTGCGGCGTATTTATGTTCAAAATAAAAATCTTTGTCAAATTCAGTGGGTGCGGCTTATATTTGGGTGCGCTTTATAGTCCGGAAATTACGGTATATATTGTATGCTATTATTACTTTTATACAGTTTATTATTGATTCACAGCTTTATCATGGAGTCATTGGTAGTCTGGCAGCAAATATGTTGTCATTTGTCATTTTTTGTAAACTGAGGTTTGTGTGTGTATATTTAACATGTGCATTACAGTGTGTACGGATAATGATGGTTCCCCTCGAGCCCCAGGGGAGGTGTGGAACGGTTCTCTGCGTGGCTGCTGTCTCTTCACCTGCCTGGAAAATGGTAGTGTTGTTCCGGTGGAGCCCGAGTGTCCTCCTGAGCCTGCCCCTCTGTGTGAGCGTGAGGGCGAGTACTACATTGATGTGCTGGAGGAAGGAGCTTGCTGCCCAAAAAAGATTTGTGGTACACACACACACACACACACACACACACACACACACACAAATATAAACAAAATTTGTGCCATCCTCTAAGCATGTATGTCTATAGGCTAATATGTGTATATGTATGGATGTTTATAGAGTGCAACCTAACCATTTGCCAGAATGATGTTCCTTCCTGTGAGATTGGGAACAAGCTGATGATTGGCTATAGCACGTTCTCCTGTTGTCCTGAATATCGATGTGGTCAGATAAGTTCTAATCGATTCAGCATTAATTCACTTTCAAAGTATGATTGCTTTTTTTTTTTTTATTTAGCTTGAAATAATAAATCAGAAGTCATTTTGTTACAGAATGTGACCCCATGTCCTGCCCCAGTGTACCTATGCCAGAATGCAAAGAGGACCAGTTCTTGGTGGAGGTCAGAGGGCAGCATGCCTGTTGCTATAACTATCTATGTGGTAAGATGCGTATGATTAATACGCATTCTGAGCTTAATATTAGCAATCAAGAGATGGCTTTTATAGCAATTGACACTTTGGGTTTTATATATAACTGTTCATAGTGTTTGTTCAAGTGAAGTTGGACAAGCAGATGCTGGAAAGTGAAAATTGATGAGGAAAAATTTAAATACAAAATTCATCTTCTTCTTCTTTCGGCTGCTCCCATTAGGGGTCGCCACAGCGGATCATCCGTCCCCATACCACCCTGTCCTCTACATCTGCCTCTTTCAAACCAACTACTTACATGTCTTCCCTCACCACATCCATGAACCTCCTCTTTGGTCTTCCTCTTTTCCTCCTTCCTGCCATGAGTGTTTGGGCTACCTGTAAAAGACTTTCAACAAAACAAAAATTCTTCTTTCTTGATAATAGTCGATACATGTACTTCCCGAGTTACGATGGTTTGGCTTAGGATTTTTTTATCCTATGATGACGATAGTGATCACGCTGCATTTTAATTTTTGGATGGTATGTTGGGACGCTGCCGGGATGTACGAATCTCCTGCCTTGTAAGATGCTTTATCCTTTCCAGTGGTGGACAGAGTTCAGTTGTCTCGTTTTTTTTCTGTCTTTGGTGTTTCAAAGCATAATTGTAGCTCTTGTCTTTAACCTTTTTATCTGCGTCACCAGACACTGAAACATAGCATGTCTGGCTCCACCCTCAACTTGTGACCTGATGCTCATCCAAGCACCAGCTCCCGCAAATATATATATATATACTGTAAAGGTTATACATTACAATAATGAAAATTGCCCTGTTTTGCTAAATTATGTACTGTAAATTGTTTAATTATTAAAATGACAGTACATTACCCTATACTGATCACCATTCTCTAAGACTCCTGAGTAAGCCAGGCCATGTCTCGAGTTACGATAATTTCAAGTTACGATGAGGTCATCAGAACACATCATCATAACTCGGGGACTATCTGTATTGTTTCTAATATGATCTGATTCTTTATATTGTAATATGAATTATTCTATGTGTGTACTACAGTGTGTGAGTCCTGTATGGATCCCATCCCAGTTTGTCTGCCTGGAGAGATTTTGGTTGTGGATATGAACACTACTCACGATTGCTGCCCTCATTATCACTGTGGTAATTTAACAAAATCAAATAGTACAAAGTGGTGATGCAGTCAAATATAACACAAATGTATGCTTCAGACATGGAAAGGTGAACACGCTTCGGACTCATCGATGGACATAAATTAGTACATAATGAGCTTATCTTGTTATCACATAGTTTTTATTCGGTAATCTACTAAGAAAGACTGCAAAACTTCATAGTAATTACAACTGGGAGAAATAGTAGTTAAATTTAAATGGCAAAATATTACTTGTTAAAATAAAATATTATGCAGAATTATTATTAACTCTAACTGTTAAACCTGAATATTCAATGTTTTTTTTTTTCCAGTGTGTGATACGAGCCTGTGTCCCGAGACCAACATTAGCTGTGCTACTGGGACTGCACTTGTTAAGAGACTTGTAGCTGGTAGCTGCTGTCCAGACATCCACTGTGGTAAAAATGGCAGCCACAAAGAACCTTTATATATATTTATACAAATGCATTACTCTGATTTGTTCACATTACTGTTGTCTCTCTCTTTAGAGTGTCAGTGTGACAGTATTACACAGCCTCAGTGTGCAGTGGTGAGTTGCGTCGTTGTGTGTATCTTGTTCTGCATTATTCTGTAGGATCAACATGAGTGACGCCATGAAGAACAGACAAACCGTATACACACTTAAATACACATATAGAAATCTAAACATTGTTTATTGGTCTTCTCTTGGTTGTTGGAATTTTTTTTTACATATATCAAATATTTTTGCGTTCTATTAAAAAAAAAAAAAGAAACGCAAACAGTTCTTTAAAAGCTATTTAATGACATCTAATTAAGTTTAAAAAACATTAAATATTCAACAGACTTGCCAAACAATTTTGATTATCTATCGCATGTGTTAAAGCGATCTTTGACTTTGTGGGTTTTTTGTCTTTGTCAGGGAGAAGTTCAAGTGGAGGAGGCAGATTACAGCAGTTCCTGTGGCTGCACTCAGTACTCATGCAGTAAGAAACACACAGACACACATATTATCAATCACTGTGCTTGTGCATGTACATCTGTTTTCATATACGTGTGTGTGTGTGTGTGTGTGTGTGTGTGTGTGTGTGTGTGTGTGTAGAGAAGGCAGATGTATGCTTATTTCAGGGAGTGACTGTGCTGAGTCCAGGCCAGTCCATGGTGCAGTATGTAGAGGGAGAGCTGTGTTATACTGTGCAGTGCCTCACACACAGAGACTCTGACACGGGTTTCTTTGCCATGGATGTGAACACTTCGAACTGCTCTGAAAAGTGTGAACCTGTGAGTCCTAAACACACAATATGTACCATTTTTCATCCTATATAGAATGTATTTTAAATATTATCTTCAGTAATAAAGTTTTTACATATACTCTTGAAGTGTATATATAGTATATAAACAACAGCTTAACAATAAATAAATATGAATACACATAAAATGTGTATAAGACTGATCTTTAAGAACTCATCAAAGAATTTACACATATAAAGACACATTATATGGGAAAAGTATTGGGACACCTGGGTTTTCCTGCCATATGTGGTTCTTTCCCAAACTGTAACCACATATTTGGAGGCACACAGTTGTATAGGCGGTCTTTGGATATTGAGTATTCCCCTCCCATGAACTAGGAGACCCAAACCTGTTCCAGCATGACAATTTCCCTGTGCACAAAGATATGCTTTACATGGTTTGGTGTAGAAGATTTTCTGTTCTAGAGGTCTGATCTCAACCCTGTTGAACACCTTGGGGATGAATGTCAATGCTGTCTGCACCTCCTCACATCATCCTACATCAGTACCTGACTTTACTTTACTGTAACCCTTGTGGATGAATGAAATCCCACACACATTTCCACAAGCACACACTAAAATCTAGTGGAACATCTTCCCAGAAGGGAGTCAAGTCAAGTCAAGTCAAGTCAAGTCAAGTTTATTTCTATAGCGCTTTTCACAACAGACATTGTCTCAAAGCAGCTTTACAGAATTTAACAGTTAAGGTGAATGGTGTGTATTTATCCCTGATGAGCAGCCATGGTGACTATGGCAAGGAAAAACTCCCTTAGATGTGATGAAGAAACCTTGAGAGGAACCAGACTCAAAAGGGGAACCCATCCTCATTTGGGTGACATCAAGAGTGTGATTATAGTTTTTAAACAGAAGTGTGGAGGTTATTATAACAGCAAATGTAGAATGGGACATTAAAAAAACCCACATACCAATCTTATGGCCAGGTGTCCACATGCTTTTGTCCATATAGTATACGTTAGATCCTGTGCATTAAGGTGTGAAGATGAAACAGCCTTGTATTAAAGTGTTTTTGTGACGGATTGCAGCTAGAAAAACGCATAACGTTTTAACACAATTACATATAGTGTATTTTATACAGTATTATATTATGTATGTAATATTTATATTATATTATAGTACATATGTAGAGCCGTGTGCTGTGTATGTTTTTGGTCACCTGTATCTTGTTGGTTTTAAAGCACCAGGTGTACGTCCCATCCCCTGACCCCTACGTGTGTTGTGGATCATGTAAAAATGTCTCCTGCTCATTTACCAATGAGAACGGAACTACAGAAGTATTTACGGTACATCTGAGTCGTCTTTATTAAATATGACGCACAGCTTATTTATATTTTAAACCTCAGTTGAAGCTCAGTTGTGTGTGTGTG
The DNA here is from genome assembly GCA_014706435.1 of Silurus glanis. Taxonomy (NCBI): domain Eukaryota; kingdom Metazoa; phylum Chordata; class Actinopteri; order Siluriformes; family Siluridae; genus Silurus; species Silurus glanis. The sequence continues at coordinate 2,179,781 of JAAIIK010000101.1, forward strand.
TGTGTGTGGGATCATGTGATTATAGGCAGGCAGTTCTTGGGTGTCTAATTGCACACGTTTCGACTGCATCGAGACAGCGGTTGGAGCGGTGATTCTCGCCTCGGGAGTCGTCTGCCCTCCTTTCAACGACACAGAGTGTATTCAGGTCTGCAGGTATTTTTAGTCATTCTGAGAGCTGATGTTATTATAAACCCAGGTTTATAATCCGCACGATCTCTTTGCAGAATGGAGGTGTGGTGCAGACCTATGTTGATGGCTGCTGTAAGACCTGTAAGTATTTAGGTGGGGTGGTGGCTTCTTGTGGTTTATGGGTGGTTGCTGTATGCTGATTGTGGATGATGGAGGTGGCTGTAGTGGATTTTTGGTTTTGGCTGCTGGTTTCGCTCTGTGGTTGAACTAAACCCTGCTGTCCGGGAGAAAATTAAGTCCTTTCTCACTCTTCTTTGTCTCTGTCTTTTTTTTTTTTCCATTTTCACTAAATCCTTTTGTAGAAAATTTATTTGTAGGAATAGATTAAAAGATACTCTGTAGCTCTACTGACAGGACCTGAGTGAACGGTTGTAAGATATATTTAATTCTTAATTCCTTGACTGTATTTTGTGTTTGCAGTGTGCATTAGCTTTGGAACTAGATGGGTTCTGCTATAGGTTCATATGATTTTCAATGATGGTTAAGTAGGGCTGCCTAAGAAAAATGTATCATGATTCTTTTGCTTAGTTTCTGAATTTCTGATCTTTTTATTATATCATTTATAATTAAAAATAAACAAAAAAAAAAACCTCTCAACATCATTTCATATAATTTTGTCTGAATTAAATGATACTTAATTTATTGAGAGTCAAATATAGTGTTGGAAATTATAATACTATTACAATCCCAATTCTAGAAATGTTGGCACACTGTGTAAAATGTAAATAAAAACAGAATGCAATGATTTGCAAATCTCCTAAACCCATATTTTATTCACAATAGAACATAGAAAACATAGAAAAAGTTGAAACTGAGGAAATGCACCATTTAGAGGAAAAAATAAGGTAAATTCTAATTTGATGGCTGCAACACGTATCAAAAAACTTGGGACGGGACAACAAAAGTCTGGAAAAATACAGTTATTAAAATTAAACAGTTGGAGAAACATTGTGCAACTAGTGAGATTAATTGGCAACAGGTCAGTAAGATGATGGAGTATAAATAATTTATCTAAAAGAAGCAGAGTCTCTCAGAAGTAAAGATGGGCGGAGCTTCACCAATCTGTAAAAGACTGTATATACAAACTGTGGAACAATTTCAGAATAATGTTCCTCAACATAAAATTGCAAAACAGTCACAGAACATAATATCATTCAAAGTTCCAAAGTATCTGAAGAAAGGCACGAGGGTCAAGAGCGAAAATCATTCGATGTGTGTGATTTACGGGCCACAAAGGAGGCACTGCATTTAAAACAGTAATGATTCTGAAATGGATCAATGAAATCACTTAATGGGCTCATGAACACCTCCAGAAATCATTGTCTGTGAACACAGGTTGCCATGTCATCCACAAATGCAGGTTAAATCTCTATCATGCAAAGAAGAAGGCAGGCGTGAACATGATCCACAAATGCAGCCATTCTCTCTCTTTTGCCAAATTCAAAATGACCTTATTTGCACATCATCGCATTTTTATTTACATTTTGCATGGTGCCCCAACTTTTTTGGAATTGTAATTTCGCAGTTCTAATGTTACGGTTTTAGACTGATTTTGTAGGATTTTAAACCATGAATTCAACTTAAATCACAAATAGACAAGTTATAGGTCACTTGTTCATATACAGAGTTGTCCAAAACTAGCAGGATTAGCAGTGTGCATGAATCTATCCCTAATTATCTGTTCATAAAACTCCACCATGATTTTTTTTGATTAGACTGGAATGTGCATGCTTGGGGAGCTAAGAGATGGCATTGAGGAGACGCTCTGGCATGTGCCCGTATTTTTGATGTTTTTGTAAATTGCTAAATGTTAAAATGTATTTTTAAGTGAATGTAAATATGTGCTGCAGTGAGCGTTTTGTTGCCTGCATGCATGTGAGTGTGTGAGGGCCTGTGGTTTAGTAGTTGTTGCAGGTTTTTTCTGTGGGTTGGCTGCTGTGCTTCGAATACTCTGAGGTGAAGAATGAGTTGCGGGCTTTCTGTCCAGCTCGGCACAGTGCATGCTGGGAAGGCAGCGTTTGTGACCTATGGTCAATGTGTGAAATTGTAAATATGACCATGTGTGTTCCTCAGGTGCTGGACTTGGTTTGTTACCTTTTTCCATTAGTCCTGTAACTCCCACTGCTAGTACTAACTGTGACACAGGTACTTTCCAATCCTTTCCTCATGTTTATTATACTGTGTGTGTAAGTGTGTGTGTGTCTGTGAAAGCCGTAGTATATGTTATACATCATTTTCATCCTCATCATATTCAATGAACACGTGTTCTGTGTGTATGGGGTTTAACCTGAAGATACCACCTTCAGCTATGAGATGTTTTCAGTTCAGAGAAAATAGATGAGGTCTTTCCTTAAACTGTTTCTCCAAAAGCCCCCTTGATTATTAAGTACGAAGGTGCTTGACAAAATGATCAGCCAGTTTTCTTCCTGGTTTCTCTGATGTATGTAAGATAAGTGAGAAAAATGGATGCTTAGAAGACTGTAATATTAGTAGCTATAATATAAAATCTGTATGCAGGACAAGACTGATCATGCACCAGTACTGTGGTTATTATTTGGATTACCAACATCAAGTGTCATATGGAGAAATGATTGGATGCGACAACCCCGATTGTCCAATCGAATGGTTTCACTTTGCGTGCATGGATCTCACAACAAAGCCCAAAGGAAAATGGTTTTGTCCACGGTGCACCCAGGCTCGGAAGAAAAAATAAGATTTTTATCTCTATGACCACCAAAAATGATGGCACTAAGAGTGTGATTATAAATCATTGAAACATTACAATCACTAGAGAGGGAAAAATATCATGAGCACCAGAGTGTGTGATTATCAGTAATATCCTTTCTACAGTCTTATACAGATATTTGGAGTTGTGGAACCAGGTGCTTCTCAGCAACTCATTAAAAGTGAAGTACACAGATTGGAAACAGGATGTGTTTGGTAATACTTCAAATTTATATGCAAATGGGTGAAATGTTTTATATACTTTTAAATTATTTCGAATTATGCAGACAGTAACCGGAAGTGATTCAGTGGTTAAGGCTGTGGGCTACAGATCATAAGGTAAGGGGTTCAGGGCCCCAGCACCAACAAGCTGCCACTGTTTGGGCCCCTAAAGCAGAGCACGTATCTGCTCCAGGACCCCAGCCTCTGGACAACCTGGGATATATGAAAACCTTTTTAAAAGGACATTTTTAATTTTAAACATCTAAGTGTGACATTTTTATTTTAAACATCTAAGTGTGGATCTTTCTTATGTAAAAAAAATGAGAAAATGTAGAAAGACATGCACTCTGCAAACCACACACCCCACACACTTTCACCACTTTTCCCTCCCGCTTGGCACAGAGGGAAAGTTCAAATGGCGTGTTGAAATGTGCTGATATTCCTGGCAGAATCGCCTCACGTGTGTGGGTTTGAGATGCACTTTTAGTGTCAGATTTTGCGAAACCTTTAATGCAGGGGCCTTAGCAGAGACTACAGCTAACAGCCATTATGGAGATAGAGCTGTAAAGCCAACGAGACTTTGCCGTGTCTATGAGAAAATGAAGTATTACATGAACTATATGTAATAGTACGCTTTAACAGTGTAAAGCCATTCATTTAATTAAACAGTGTCTTATTAATATTATAAAATCAGGCCAAAATTAGACATTAGGCATAATGGCACTGGTAAGTATTCCTGAATTCTCCTTATTATTTCATCTATTTAATATTGTCATGTATTTTGTAAAAAAAAAAAAAACATTGGTCTTTTTTTAGATGATAGATTTTATTTATTTATTTTTTTCTTCTGGCCTGTTTAAATGATACACGGTCACATTATATTTTATTATTTGTTATTATTATTTTTACTTGGCTAATATTGGCTTCATGTAACATCATGTTCAGCAGCTGCTATAGACATTAATTCCAAGCATTGTAAAAGGCCTCTGGGCAATTATGCAGTAGCTGCTGTGATGAGTGATTATAGGACATTAAGTATTTTATAATGCGTAATAAATTGTCATGGAAATGCTTCACTTTGTCGTTCCTGTCCTCCCTTTAATGATAATCCCTGTTCCACCACTGTTCTCAGGTTGCTTGAACGATGCCCATGTTTTAATAATAGCTTTATCTTAATTGTCCTTATAAATGCTTACCAAGAGGTGTTTCAATATTAAAATCATGTTACCATTTTAATTTTATTTTTAAGTTTGGATCTTTCTATTACACTATATTTCTCCATGTGCACAGGTAAAGAGGATGGGAAAACATGCAAAAGGGTTGCCATCAGAACCACTATCAGGAAAGATGACTGCAGAAGTAATGCACCAGTAAGTAACATTCCAACTTCATTCCAACACTGGCTAATCATATTAATCATCTGATCTTCATTTTTCTCTCTCTCTCTCTCTCTCTCTCTCTCTCTCTCTCGCTCTGTGTTTCAGGTAACAGTTTACTCCTGCGATGGCAAGTGTCCTTCAGCCACCATATTTAACTTCAACATTAACAGCCATGCACGTTTTTGCAAGTGCTGTCGTGAGAATGGCCTACAGAACCGCGTCATCCAGCTGTACTGCACTCGCAACGCTACTTCTGTGGAATACAACTACCAGGAACCGATGGACTGCTCGTGCCAGTGGAACTAATAACAGATAACAGTGTGTAGATGTGCAGTACCTTGGCACTCTATATACCAACTCAGTGAATGTGCTCAGTTACAACACACACAACACACAGATCAGTACCACCCCGAACTACTAACTCCATGTTTATATATATATTTATATTTGAAATTTTTGAATTAACAATCTGGGAATATTACATTAATAATCACATAGTCAGTAGATGAAGGTATGACTAATAATCAGTCCGATTTTATACATATAAATCTATATCTTTATAAATATCTATATCTATCTATCTATATATATATATTTATATATATATATATATATATATATATGGCAAGTACAGATTATATAAATTTTGATATGCAGTTTTGTTTCTTAGCAATATTTTGAAGCAAAATTGATTCTTGCACATTGCATGTAATTCAGTAACCTGGATACTGTATGTCGGTAGTATTTTAGATGCCCTTTAAGATTTTTGTAACTTTTTTAACCGCTTGTATTATTTAAGACATAACTTTCTGAACAATTTGCCATCAACATTAAAAAAAAAAAAAAAAACATTTTAACCCCATACGGGGATAAATAAATAAGCCAGATTTGTGAAAGTCTGAGTTCTATTAAACTGATAATGTGCCATTTCTCTTGTGATCTGAGATTTGATGACTTGTCTTTTACAGATGTACTGTAGATAAGTTCACTGAAGTTGTGAGAGCTCATTCCAGGGGTCCAAGTTCTAGTACACAGACAGGCAGGCAAAGATCAGGTGGGGGAAATAACCACAATCATAAGTAAACAAGTAAGGGTGCAAAATAAACATATTATTATTTACTTTATTTGATTTGCTTTATATAAGTAAATGACAACGTTTATATATATAAACGACAAGTAATGCTGTTTTGCATTTCTTCACCCTTATCTTAACGAAATTGTACCGAACTGTGACTTAAAAACTGAATTATGTACCGAACCATGAATTTTGTGTATCGTCACACCCCTAATGTGACGATACACATGTGACTGGGAAAGTCAGGTGTCCCAATACTTTTGTCCATAGAGTTTATATTAGAACACTGTTAAAGAAAATTAATCTTCTGGTGAGATACACTGAAAACTTTCTTCAGCATTGTGGTATAAATCCAATGGTTCATCTTTATGCCAGGAATCATTTGGTTACAGTGTAGAACTGTTCACTGTACACAAAGAAAGAAATCAGAATTGATCAAATAGCAATAAATATAAAAGCAAAACAATGTTTCACCCTGAACCTCCTACACTTTTGTCTGCAAGCTGTGCAACCGAGTGTAAAAAGTCTCATACAATTCACCTGATGAGTCAGCGATTCTTATACAGTGATCTACAAAGACAAGCCTGTGGATGAAGACCACTTTCTTCACCACTTTCCCCTGAAGCGGTGACCTGCTCTTCACGACCTTATCAGCTACTTGTTGATGGATCATCCCACGCCAGGGCTGAAATCTGTCCTGCTGAGCCTTGCGTTTTTTTTTATAGAGAAGTAATTAAAATTGCTGGGAGGCTTCAACTCCTTCTCGAGTGAAACTGCTGTGTCAGGACTTCAGATGAGAGTGGTCATGGTCAACAGCCTTTTACTTTTGTGGTTGAGATGCCGGGTTCCGTCAGGTCTGGTTATTGAATAGAAATACGACTTCATATCAGCAAGAGATTCACAAGGCTGTATTGTGAAATGTGGGTTTATTTTTAAGCTTGGAGCATGCAACAGAAACGGCTTTCTCACGTGTGCTCACGTGGACGAACGGTATTAAAACGACTAAATCATGCAGCTGATACAGATTCTTTTGAACTCAGGAATGTGATGGTTAAATGCATTACTCCTCTCGTGGAATTGGTTTTGATTATCGATACTACATTTGTAGATCAAATTTTCTGAGTTTGAATCAGCAATTGCACAAAAACCAGGAAACTTTTAGCGCCACAGACCCTAGAGGCCTTTAATCAAATCAAATCAAATAAATTCAAGTTACATTTGACTGCCAAAGCAGGAAAAAAAAATATTTTATTTGGAATTACAGCAATTTTAGCATCTATATGAATATATGTAATTAAATAAATAAAGATGAATTTTTTTCAGGGTGGTGCAGTGCAACGTGCTGAAGACCTTACAGGGTCTTCAGTTTAATCCCGTACCATCTTTGTGCTCTGTATCTCTCAAACCAGAAAATCCTCCAGGTTCTCTGGTTTTATTCGACTTTGATAAAACATGTTGGTCAGTTATTCTAAACTGCCTGTCGGTGTGTGAATGGTGTCCTGGGTACCATCCGACCAACTGACTGTTGTTCTACACCGGCACTCACACTGCATGTTCCTGGGACAGACTCTGGATGTAAAAGGTAAAAATGTTCGAAGGGAAAAAAAAAAAGCCAAGAAAACTAATCTGGGGTTGAAGTTCCAGAGTAACTTTGAAATTGGTTGAGAACTTCATTAGATGGACACCTGACCATAAGATTCGAATGTGTTTTTTGACCGTCCCATTCCACATTTAGTCCCCATTTGCTGTTCTAATGACCTCCACTCTTCTGGATAAGATGTTCCACTAGATTTTGGAGTGTGCTTATGAAGATTTGTATGAGATTCATTCAGCCACAAGGATGTTAGTAAAGTCAGGTACTGGAGTCCAGTCATCATTCACATTCATTCCTAAGGTGTTCAATAGTTTTAGATTTTTCAACTCTGTGTGTAAAGCACTGTCTTTGTTCACAGGAGTATTGTCATGCTGGAACAGGTTTGGGTCTCCTAGTTCTAGTAAAGGGGAAATTCATGCTACCACACCTAAAGGTATGCCTTCAACTTTGTGGTAACAGCTTGGAGAAGAACCAATACTTTTGTCCATATTAAAACTGTGTTAGGGTTCTGTAGTAATGATGCTCAGGGGAATCTTCTAAAAATTCCTTGCTTTAAAATGTGGCGCCTAAAGAGAAGGGAGGGCGGAGCTAGTATCCATGACAACGACTTACCTCGAGTATGCAACCCCTCATTTTATAGGCTACATATTACTAAACAGTAGCACGTGTAAAACAAAGCCCCGCCCCTTTTATTTATTATTGCCTGATGAAGAGACAAAAAGTCATTACGACATAAAGAAGAAATTTGAGTTCGTACAGGAGACACAGGCATGCAAGTGAAAATATTTTCTTTTCATCATGAGGAAGGGAATGTCAAATATTCAGGTGTGTGTGTGTGTGTGTGTGTGTGTGTGTGTGTGAGAGAGTGTGTGTGCAAACCTGCAACGCACTCACACTGAGAAGTTCAGGATCTAATTAATTCAATAATGAATCATAAAAAACGGTTGCTGGTTCAATGAGAATGTCTGGTTAAGATTGTTTTATTTATGGATTTCTGATACACGGGATTTAACTCATGGGTCAAACGGTTCCTCTGAGACTGCTGGGGTTTCTAATACAGGTAATAAATCTCATCTCATCTCATCTCTCATCATCTCATCTCATCTCATCTCATTAATACAACACTGCATGACTTCAAATCTGCTTTGCAAACTTTTTACCTGAAAGAAACCTTCAAGAAATGCAAGGAATAGAGAACCTACGTGGAAACCAATCACTCCTTTAAAGCAGATGGGTTGAAAACAGCAGGCATTGTGAAACACTTATGAAACACATCTGGGTGTGTGTTCAGGGCATTTTGGGTTACTTTTAAACACATCTAGTGTGTTGTTATATTTCTCCTGGGCAGATGTTGGTCTTGTATTGATGAAGACCTGCCTTACTAAATTCGAGTTGTGAAAAAAGTTTCCGAACTCATTGGATTTTCAATCATATGTTTTATCCTAGGATGCGCTTGTTGTAAAAGATGGAGTTATAGTTCATATTGGACTCATTTACACTTTGATGCGTCTAATCAGAATCAGAATACTTTATTGATCCCTTTGGGAAATTGGCGGGTGCAGTTGCTCACAGTCGAATTAAACTAATGATTAAAGTAAAATAAAATGTAAGAAATGTAAATACATATTAAGTTATATATCAGGTGAAATGAAATAAAATGAATGTGTAGCAAAGAGTGAAACAGATGACGGAGTTATTGCACAATTGTAACAATTATGATTATTATTATTGCACTGCAATTGTTGCACAATGCACACACTACAAACTTAATGTTTCAGGTGAAAAAATGTTTCACTTTAAATAAAAAATTCTGACCAAAAAAAATTTGCTTCGTCCCCAGCTAGATAATAAATTGTCAATTTTTCCAGAAAAAAATAACGAAAATATCATTGTAGTTGCGGTTCACGTTTCACGCCTCATGGGGTAATAAATGTTATAAACTACCTGTACCATCGGCTCTTGAACATTTTCAGTGTCAGGACACATCTGTGAATACTAAATCTCACTGCTGCCTCACAAATCCTTCCCTTTATCATTTGGCTGCACTCACTTGGCTGAGGATTTCTTGCAGCTCCATATGAACCTGTCCAGTGTACAAAACAGAGATTCTTCTAAACACTGCATGTCTTAAATTATTGTTAAGAATATCCTGGGTCATGGAAGAGTTGTTACCCGGCCACAAAAGAAAAAGTGTTAGAAAAAAATTTGTAAAAAATTAGCAAGAATATAAAAAGATATATATATGAAGAAAACTGGTTTACAGAAGATCTGAGACCTCTGCCCTTTATTAACCCTTGTTCATATTACAATAAATACCAGGATTAAAATTCCAAGAAAAAAATATTACAAATAAACAGATAAAATAAGATTCAAAAATACAAAATATATAACCAGTGTTTTTTTATTCTTTGCTCAGGTTGTAAGTTTTCACGGTCTAATTGGTTCAGCGTCTGTTCAAGTCCAGGTGAAGTTTTGCCGGTTTCCACTCAACCTTGAGCCCGATACGTTCTCACTTTTACTGGGGAATAAGGTATTAAAAACAGCACCCACAATACGGAAATTAGACCTGTTATGATTGAGTATTGTGATTAACCTTTCAGGATATTTTATGCCCCTGTTCTAATTCTAAATGTGTAATTACATCCATACAGGCCCATGTCCTGATACTGAACATGTGTGAACTGTGAATGAAAGTTTTTCTCCTTTTATAATTGGACTTGGAATGGATTGCGATCCACGTATTTGATTTGGTGCATGTTTTATGCTGGATGCCCTTCTTTACGCAACCCTCCCCATTTATCCGTGTTTGGGATCGGAAGTAAAATTAAATAACGTACATGAATGATGTGCTATTAAACATAGAGTTACCATCTTATATTTTTGCCATTTACACAGTTTAGCCATAAGTGGTGGATGAAGTAGAGATACTTGAAATGTACTTAAGTATCCAAAGTACTATGATGTATTATGGCTATAATGTTCCTAATGTCATTTCTATCACAGGACTCTTTACTTAATCTACTCAGTTTATGTGAAAAGACTCTTAACACATCGATCTATTATTAGAATGATATTAATGAGTCGAACATTGATATCTATTCAAAATGATTATAATCCCAAAACTTTCTTTTTAACTACTTTTAAAAAAATCACACAAATAAAGTGTTCGAGTCTGGAGTTTCTTCATCATTTATTCCTCTCTAAATGTTCTGCTTGCTGTTGAACTGATGATGAGCTGTATGTTGGTAATCAGTAGATCCTGATTGGTGGATTGCTGCGTGATTGACCAGATTTTATCCTCATAAATAAAAAGAAACGACTGATTTTGCAAAATGTAGTCAAATATTTCACTTTACAATGTAGTGAAGTTAAAATCAAAGTCTCCCCAAATGGAAACACTTCAGTAAAGTACAGACACGTGAAAAAGCTGCTTAAGTACAATAACGAATTACATTAACTTCGTTACTGTTCACTACTGATAGACATATTGACTGAGGCACAAAACTAAACATTCATTATATGGTGGTAACGTAATGGTTAAGGCATTGGATTTTGGCACTGAAGGTCATGAGTTCAAATCCCAGCAACACCAAGCTACAACTCCTGGGCCCCTGAGCAAAGGCCCTTAACCATAGCTGATCATTTGTATGAATTAAATAAATGGAAGTTTTTCTGGATATGGGCGTCTCCTAAATGCTGTAAACGTAAATATGCCACAGATTCAGTTCATATGTCAAAGCCTGGGAATAATGATTTTATATATAAAAAATATATTTATAAATTTTTACTTTAATAATGGTGGAATCGAACAGTTAGCTTTTATATCACATCAAACGCCCAGGTTTACAACAATGTGGTTCTATTATGTAATCGTTTCTCACTAACACTTAAAGAACAATGGAGAATGTATGAACATTCAGAATAATAGCTGATTATAGCTGCCAGAATGAGAAGACTTGAGTTGAAGACATTAAATGAAACTGCAATTAAAAAATATATATATTTTCTGTTTTCAGCTTTCTGTTATAGGACATGTGACAACTGCCATATTCTCAGTTACTTTTACAATAACTCAGGTGTGCATCATGTCTCATATAGTCTCTGTATCAGGTCCTGAGCAGTAGCGTGGTGTGTCAGAGTGTGTGTGAGTGTATCATGGAAGTTCATGTACCACAGTCGCTTCCTGAACTGAATCTGTCTTTACAATTGGACCGAAAGCTGGAACAAAAGCTCCTGCTGGGTGAGATCAGCTCTAAACATTGCGATAAAGATTTTCTTAAGTGCGCGACTGATTGGTTTAGAACGTTTAACGTTTCTCTGTAGTTCCTCTGCAGAGCTCCTTTCTGAAAGTTGAGGTCTCCACCACAAGCGTTGTTCTGAACTGGACTGACTGGACCAAAGCGCACACACAGCACGTGTGTCTGGATGGTCAATGTTGGACACTTTCATCTTCTCAATCATCACGCTTGGTGTCAGGACTCCAACCTGGAACACGATACGGAGTTACTGTGGAGCAGGAAACACACATTCAGGATGTCAATATCACACTCATACAGAAGCTGCAGCTAGCTATTAAGACAGGTGTGTATACACACACACACACACACACACACACACACACACACACACACACACACACACACACACACACAAGGATATGGTTTTAAAACTTTTTCGAGGTGTAAGAGAGAGGAAA
>JAAIIK010000101.1:2192059-2210458 GCA_014706435.1 Silurus glanis
TGTGTGTGTGTGTGTGTGTGTGTGTGTGTGTGTGTGTGTGTGTGTGTCAGTGTTACAGGAGTCTTTCTCTGCACTTTATGTGGACAGCGTGCAGGAGACTAAAGCAGTCTTCAGCTGGTCAGACAATTCTCAGCTCCTCTCAGCTCTTGGCTCAGTGATCAGCCTGTACATTTGTGATAAATCCGGTAGTCGAGTCTTCACACACACTTTGGTTGGACACACACTGAATAGAACGTGTGTGCATGGACTCTCCCCTGGGCACATCTATGACGTCTCGCTCCACCTTACACACCCTGGTGGAGCGTCTCAAACCCTCGGTCCTGTTTTCTTAGTTAAAACCAGTGAGTGCAAACACACACACACACACACACACACACACACACACACACACACACATGCATAAGTTCTGCATTTTTCTTTTTTTGTCAAGTTTTTATATTCTTTATGTATATTTTTAGCTTATAGTCAAGAACTAACTAACTAAATAAATAAACAAATACACGAATAAATAAATAATTGCCTGTTTTTATTTATTTTGTTTACAATATATATTTTTTTAACAGGACCAAACCCTCCACATAACATCACCATAACAAATATCTCACCCAGTCAGATTGTGCTATGCTGGGCTGCCCCTGATTCGACCCATGATGCTTTGTTTGAGCAGTACTTCCTGCACTGGGTGGAGGTAGAGTCTGGAAAAGGGCGGAGCTTGTGGTTGAACAGAGGAAATCTCAGTGCCGTGATTGGTGAGCTGAAAGCTTATCATGTGTACAAAATCAGTCTGGTGTCAGTCACAGCAGAGGGAATAAAGAGCTATGAGGCCACACCCCTGGTTGTCTACACAGGTAAGATCTTCCACCATCTGGGGTAAGTGGTATCTTAGTGGTCACCAAAATAAGCTGCCACTCTTGGGCCCCTGAACAAAACCCATAACCCCATAGCTGCTCAGGTGTATGAATGAGCTAAGTCACTTTGCCTAAGGGTTCCCGTCAATGTAAAATGTCACCATATTTATTGGCACCCTGTAAAAAAGAGCATGCAATGAGTGATATTTTGAGATTAAACATACAGGGTCCATATTTTACCTTTGAAATTTTAACCCTTCAGTTTAAGACTTTTACTAAAGTTTTGAGTTAATTTTGAACTCTTGATTTGTACGTATATGTGGTAAGATTTAAATCAGAATAAGATGGCTGCTACGACCATGGAAATATTGTTATTAATTCTTCCAGTTCTGTTGAAGGGTGCCAATATTTTTTGGATCTGACTATATTTGTGTAATATTTTATTGGCACATCAAATTTTATGCTTTTCAGTCGCTTTAGTTGAATTCGATGTATGTGTGTGTAGGATTAACGTGTGTGTGTGTGTGTGTGTGTGTGTGTGTGTGTTTTAGAGGTTAGTCCTCCACACAGTATTTCAGTATCAGATATCGGAACAGAAAACGTGACTGTGTGCTACAAACAGCTTGATGATGAAAAGGATGATAAGTATCACATCGAGCTACGGCCACACGCTCTACGTCAGGAACACGCTCCAAAACCCGGGGTAAATAGCTCAAAATGTACTACATTTACCAAGCTTGTACCTGGTGAGACATATGATGTGGGCGTGGCTATAGAAAGGGGCGGAAACAGGAGCCAGGAGAAAACACTACAAATCACGCTAAGTAAATATCAACGTTTTTTTTATTCAATTCTTTCCCATGTATTATTGCATAGTCAGACTCAAAGGCTACGTCTGTTCGTTTGATTATTTCAGAGCCGGAGATGGTCAGAGACGCCGTCCCATGCGCAGTGGACACGGTATCTGTGCTCCTGTTTGTCCAGATGCCTACGAGTGGTGTTTATGATGGCCTTGCTGTGGCTTATAGTGGGAACCGTACCTGGATTCCGATGTCCAGGGAGACGAGTAAAGCAGTGGTGGGAAATCTAAGTCCGGGAACAGTGTATTATTTCCAGCTGCTTGTCACCAGCAGAGGTGTGAGCAGTGACGGCTTCAGTTTGCTCCCGGTCAGAACCTGTGAGTGAACAAGGAGCAATATGGGATGACCTCCTCGCTCATACATGTGGATGTGATTTGTATTCACTTCACAGGATTTTTAGTTAGATAATGAGAAAGAGAGGCAAATAAACAGTAAAAAAGTGATGATTCAGTAATCTTCAAGATCAAACACAAATGTGTGTGTGTGTGTGTGTGTGTGTGTATATATTATGAGTTGCTCAGTAGCTCCTAGTTTTATAACCATAAAGACTGTAAAAGACTGTAGAAAGAACATTTACTTATAATCTTACACTCCAGTACTCATGTTAGTTCTCACTCTCCAGTGTTCTGTATTGTTGAAAGATTTATGATCAAACTCTTGATGTCACCCAAATGAGGATGGGTTCCCCTTTTGAGTCTGGTTCCTCTCAAGGTTTCTTCCTCATAACATCTAAGGTAGTTTTTCCTTGCCACAGTCGCCACAGCTGCTCATCAGGGATAAATGCACACCATTCACCTTGACTGTTGATTTCTGTAAAGCTGCTTTGAGACAATGTCTGTTGTGAAAAGCGCTATAGAAATAAACTTGACTTGTATGTGTGTAAAGGTTTGGCGCCTCCTGTGCATGTGCGTGCCGGTGTTGTGACAAACAGCTCAGCAGAAGTGCTGTGGGATCGAGCACAAGGCCATGAACACACGTATGAAGCCCTTTGTATCGGCTGCACTGACACCGTCAAGGTAGGATCTATTGTAGGATATGTTGCCAGTTCAGTCAAGATTCAAGACTTTTGTTTTCACAAATAGTATCATTATAATATAAATCTAAAAAAGAAAATAAAGTATAAAAAATAAGAGAGAAATTTGAGAAGAATGAGAAAATAACAGAAAATAAGAGAAGATACAGTAAAATAATTAAGTGGTTTTGAAAAAATATTTTGGATGTGCAAAAGGAAATACAAAATGATTAACAATTTACAATAACAGTACATAAATAAGCACATACTAATATATAAACTGTGTATAATAATAATAATGTTACTTTATTATTAACTAATAATGAGTTAAGGCACACAGTGGTGTGAAAATGAGTTCCCGATTTCTTATTTTTTGGCATGTTTGTTACATTTTAATGTTTCAGATCATCAAACTAATTTGAATATTAGTAAAATATAACACAAGTGAACACAACATGCACTTTTTAAATGAAGGTTTTTATTATTGGGGGAAAACAAAATCCAAAACTTAATGGCAAACACTTTTTCACACCACTGTATACTAATCAAGAACTTACCTTCAATACACCACGAGTCATGTGTAAACAACAGCTACCTTATTTACATGTTAGTAAATTTTTATTACCGTAATTTCCGGACTATAAAGCGCACCCATATATAAGCCGCACCCACTGAATTTTACAAATATTTTTATTTTTAACATAAATAAGCCGCACTACACTAATGTACTTTACACAGGCTTTAACGAAAGACACGTTACACACGGTGTAACGGGTGAAATATGTTGCGCTTCTTTTAGGAGCATAGCGGTATTTTGGGAATAGCATGCGAGAATCGAGCTCTCCCTTCACCCTGACTCAACGCGTTACAACGGCTTGTATCTAAACAGTAGCCAACCAAGAAAGTCATTGTTCACCGTCTTCCTCCTTCCTTTCACAACTATTTCTCTCGGGAGTTTATCTTTTGGCATCGTCGTACGTTTAAAAATCACCCGATGGAAGTTTTTTCTCCCGATGCCGTGCAGCTCAGAACACAGGTGAGGTGCGTTTTTTCATTTCCGTTCGGAAATTTCATTGGTCTAATGTTATGGGGTTCAGTTTTTTTGGCTTGAAGTTTGTGAAACCGGGAAAAACCCAGGAAAAATTCATAAATTAGCCGCTTCGTTGTTTAAGCCGCGGGGTTCAAAACGTGGGAAAAAGTAGCGGCTTATAGTCCGAAAAATACGGTAATTAATAAAACACTTTAGGTTAAGCTAAATGCAACTTGCTGTATGAGAATGAATATCATTTGAAAGTACACATAAGTTAACATTGGATAATGATGAAATATTTTAAATAATGCACTTTTAATTCATATTCTTTCTCATACAGAAGGTTACATTAATTTTAACCCAAAGGGTTTTTTAATACACTATTTAACAACATTTAACAGACATGTGCCTCGTGGTGTAGTGAAGGTTAAAACTTGATTAGTATATGCCTTAAATCATCATTTGTTCATAATAACATTTAGTTTACATATTGTTACATGCTCTTTTTATGTAGTGATATTATTAAGTGTTACCACAAAATGTAATGAGTTATAACAATAAAAAAACAAAAACAGTAACAATGACAATACAAGGTATTGTGTGTAAATGCAGAATGAACATGAGTATGACTGTAAAAGAAAACTGAACATAAGAGACGTATGGGATAAGTGAGATGTTCATGCTCGCATTAAGAAGTTTGATAGCTTATGGGAAGAAGGCCATCAGACAGCGGAAGCTCTTGTCTGATGGCAACGGATCTGAAGAGGTAGTTACTGGGATGTTATCCCGCTGAGAACGGAGAGCAAACCCTGAGAAGTACATGAGTGAGTCAGAATGCTTTCTAAAGCCTGCAGGTTTTCAGGATTACAAGCAGTATTAATTGTAGCAGAGGTCCATGAACGCAAAATTGTGTGTTTTTGAATGTGTTTGTGTTTTGCAGGTGCAAAAAGTGTCCCAGACTCGGGCGGTATTTCATGGTTTGATCGCAGGAAAGCTGTGTAACATCTCAGTGCGTACAGAGAAGGAATCTTTTAAAGACAGCGCACCTGTTTTTATTACAATCAGAGTTTGTATGTACACACTAACACACACACACACACACACACACACACACACACACACACGTGTACACGCGCACACACTTTTTAGGGGTATCATCATCAGACTACGTGCATAAATATGAGAAATGATCGTGCATACTTCTGTGTGTGTGTGTGTGTGTGTGTGTGTGTGTGTGTGTGTGTGTGTGTGTTTGGACCCAATATCATTATCACACTAATGTATCTCAAGATCTTTTTTTAGATTTGACATTTTTTATGTTTTTAAATAACATCTACGCTGTTATTAAGGTAGCAGCTGATTTACTATTATACCAAAAAATATCGTAAAATGTTCCAAAAAATTTCAAAAAAGTGTGAAAATATGAAGTAATTCATTGAAGATCATCTCGCCCCACCACTAGTCCCCAGCTCGGTCTCATTACGGCTTGTGCGGAGGACAGCGTCGTCTCTGTGTGTGAGCTGGAGTGAGGGACCTGGAGTGTGTAACGCTTTCATGCTGTCCATCAGAAATTCCACCTACAACCTGCAGATGAGGCTCAGTGTCTCTGATGAAAGGTCTGAACGTCAGAAATCTCATCCTTCTGAAGCATTTTTCTTCAATTTCATCCTCTGAATTGAGTTTTTGTACTCAGATGGTATAACTTTGACCGTCTTCCTCCTGGAACTGTTTACACGGTCGAGGTGATAAGTGTGAGTGAAGAGAGATACGGTTTTCCCACCAAACTTACTCTTAACACCTGTGAGTACACATATCAGTGCATTACACACACACACACACACACACACACACACACACACACACACACACACATCTTAGCAATTGAAGACACGCACTGTATAGACAAAAGTATTGGGACACCCGACTTTCCAGCCATATGTGGTTCGTCTCCAATCCGTTTCCATAAAGTTGTGTGTGTAGGATGTCTTTGGATGTGGTAGTATAAAATTTTCCCTTCATTTGAACCTGTCCTTGCATGTCAATACTCCTGTGCACATAGCCAGCTCCATGAAGATATGCTTTATAAAGCTTGTAGTGAAAGATGTTGAGTTATATTTCTTATAAAATCATCTCCTAATAAGGATTTCACATTTAGTCCCTATTTGCTGTTATAATAAGCGCCAGATTTCTAGAAAGATGTTTCAGTAGATTCCATTCTCATTGGTGTAGATGATGTGAGGAGGCCTGGGGTGCAGTCAGTGTTCATCCCAAAGATAGTGTTTAATAGGGTTTATAGCTCTATAGCAGGTAGAGATATAGATACAGTACTTTGTTACTGTACTTAAGTAGATTTTTTTTGGTATCAGTATTTTACTTCACTCTATTTTTCTTTTTACTTTCACTCATTACATTTTTTTACACAAATATCTGTACTTTTTACTTCATACATTTTCAAACCAGCCTTATTATTTTAGTTTTAATCTATTTGGTGACATGATCAATATTTATTTCTTCTCACTGCACCGTTTTCAGACCATCAACCGATTTCTTGTCATCGTACGGCTTTTTCAATCTACCTCTGGTGTATCATTTCCTGGCTTTCACACACCACAGACGTAGACTAGTATACATGACTGAGAACAGAGACATTCCTGATCATCATCATCTTTTCTCTGCTTGTGTTCTATATGGTATATCATTAGATAATGCAAAATCTGAAAATCTTTTATATTAATATCAGTATGATGTAAGGTCCAGTTACCAGTGTGAAACTAAAACAGGAAGTAGTAATGACTACTTTTTACTGAAGTACATGTCAGAGCCCAAACTTCTTTACTTTAACTCGAGTGAAAAAGTTTATTCAGTATTTCAACTTTTACCTGAGTATTTTAAAACATGAGTATCTGTACTTCTACTTGAGTGAAGGACGTGTGCACTTTTGACATCTCTGATAGCAGGAGATCTTCCACTCCAACCCATGTAAAGCGTGCAGGAAATGGTGAAGCAAAAAAATATATTAATCTATATGCTAATATAGAAATCCAAGAACACAAACCATAAAATGCCATTTATTGTGATTATTTAAATTACCGTATTTTTTGGACTATAAGCCGCTACTTTTTTTCCCACGTTTTGAACCCCGCGGCTTAAACAACGAAGCGGCTAATTTATGAATTTTTCCTGGGTTTTTCCCGGTTTCACAAACTTCAAGCCAAAAAACTGAGCGACATAACAATAGACCAATGAAATTTCCGAACGGAAACGAAAAAACGCACCTCACCTGTGTTCTGAGCTGCACGGCATCGGGAGAAAAAATGTTTTTTTTTTAAACGCGCGACGATGCCAAAAGATAAACTCCCGAGAGAAATAGTTGTGAAAGGAAGGAGGAAGACAGTGAACAATGACTTACTTGGTAGGCTACTGTTTAAATACAAGCCGTTGTAACGCGTTGAGTCAGGTTTAGGGGAGAGCTCGCTAACTCCAGTTACAACAGAAATCATATAAGCACAGACAGGTTTCCAAAACGCGTGCTTTTTTATTTTTCTTGGCAACAGCGTTACGGGTTAGTCAAAGAAACTTAGAAATGAGCATCAGAAAATAATAAGGACATATTCCTCGGTCTCCACACATGCAGTAATACCGGAAAAATGCTGTGCTGGTCTTTTCCCAAAATACCGCTATGCTCCTAAAGGAAGCGCAAAATATTTCACCCGTTACACCGTGTGTAAAGTGTCTTTCGTTAAAGCCTGTGTAAAGTACATTAGTGTAGACACCTGCGGCTTATAGACAGGTGCGGCTTATTTATGTTAAAAATAAAAATATTTGTAAAATTCAGTGGGTGCGGCTTATATACGGGTGCGCTTTATAGTCCGGAAATTACGGTATACAAGATCAATTCCATAATTTAAACAATTATCAATCAAATAATATTAATGTTCTTAGATTTTTTAATTCCCTTCTTTATAAAGTACTGAATCCCTCATATGAAATAAAGTTTTAGGTCAAGTTTTACTTTCCAAAAAATCCGATTAAAATAAAAGTATAGAAATGTTTAAGTATAAAGTATATCGTTTATAAAAAACATTATATGTAATTTATTTTAACAAGTCATACTATAGTCATATTTTGATACTATAAATAACAAGGCTAGAGTTTGCTTATATTCATAGTATTAGATTATCCTTATCGTTTCTATGCTGCAGTTCCAGCACCACCTGATGGCGTCACGTTTATTGAACAGAAAGGGAACGCTGTGTACGTCACGTGGACACGACCGCAGGGACAAGTCACGGGCTACAGGGTACAAACACATACACAAACATTATGCTGATTTTTTTAAATGACATACTAACAGGAGTGTTAAAATGTTGACATACACTATATGGACAAAAGTAATGGGGACAAATAGGGACTACATGGGAATAACATTCTTATGTTTAGGCATCCATAAACTTCTGTACATATGGTCAATCAGTGGTGGGCCGTGCATTTGGTACCTGGGCCTTCAGTGTAAAGACAAATATCACTCCAAGCATCACTGCATTTTCAATCATGTCTCACATTCATACACTCATAACACATTTTTCTTTATAGGTTTGCTCAATCTTTCAAATACTTCTTATTTACAGTGTCCCTGTCTATTACTCTGTTAAAGTTCAAGTCATTTTACTGTGGAGTTTTTGAGAAAAGTAAAAGCAAAATCACTCCAAGCATCACTGCATTTTCAATCATGTCACATATTCATACACTCATAAAACATTTTTCTTTATAGGTTTGTTCAATCTTATAAATAATTCTTATTTACAGTGTCCCTGTCTATTATAGTCTTAAATTACAAGTCATTTTACTGTACAGTTTTTTAAGAAAAGTAAAGGCAAAATCACTCAAAACATCACTGCATTTTTAACCATGTTCCACATTCAAACACTCATAACACATTTTTCTTTATAGGTTTGCTAAATCTTTCAAATTATTTTTATTTACAGTGTCCCTGTCTATTACTCTGTTAAATTTTAACTCATTTTACTGTGGAGTTTTGAAGAAAAGTAAAGGCAACATCACTCAAAACCTCAGGTGCATTTTCAATCATGTTCCACATTTAAACACTCATAAAACATTTTTCTTTGTAGGTTTGCTCATTTTATGTTATGTTCCGTTCTATTTTCACAATTTACAATTTACAATGTTGTTTGTGATTGCACTTTAACCCAAAGTGGGTTATAATCCCAGAAGGGTAAATAAACTTTATTTAATAAAGTTAAAACTTTGTTTGAACATTTTCTTTGTCATATGCATATTGATTTTAAGCAGGGGAAAAATAATTGATTTAAATCGCAAATCGGATTTTTTGTGAAAAAATCGGGATTTTTTTTTTAGGCCATATCGCCCAGCCCTAACAGCAGGAGAGCAGTTGAAAGAAAAAGTGTATACATTTTTGTATGAAATAGACTTCCATGTAAAGGTTTTCCTGTTAAAAGAAATCAGCAAGTGTGTGTGTGTGTATGTGTGTGTGTGTGTGTGTGTGTGTGTGTGTGTGTGTGTGTGTGTGTAGCATTGAGTGAGTTTTAGTGTAAGCAGGACACCTATTTAAAATTTCATAGTAAACGCTGCCTAGCAACAACTCCCAGCCGTACCTGCTCAGGTTACTGACGTCCTCAATAATACACAACCCCAAACACGCTTTATACCACACAGCGAGAGAGAAAAAAAAAACTATTGTGTGTGTGTGTGTGTGTGTGTGTGTGTGTGTGTGTATGCTTTTATACTTCACCCAATAGCCTGCTGGAAAAAACATCAGAAACCCTCACATTGTTTTAATGGTTTTAATGGCCATTTTATTGGTTTAATGGAAACAGTAATGTTGTGACCTTGTGGGTCTCTGCTGGTACTGATATGTCTAGTGGATACCATCAAGAAACAGTATAACACCCTTTATCACTGTAGATCACATGTAGGTATCCTCTGGATACCAATAGAAGCCATTAGGACACCATTAAACATACAGATTCTACTTTTTATTTGATTTCTTTGGTTTGATTCTAATGATTTCATGTATACAAACACACTCGATTATGGAAATCGTTTGGTAACAGGTTCAATGGTCAACAGATGATGGTTTTTAATAATATTTGAAGTTGAACCGTTAGATTTTCGATGTTCTTTTTTCTTTGTTCATCAACGGGAGAAGAAAAGGAAAATGGACATGCTCTTCTGCCATCTTATAGTCACTTCATAAGCTTAGATGCACTTTTATTGCATGTCTGAGACCAGGACAATTTGATTCAGTACTAGCTAACATTGTTTTAAGTTAGCTAGCTTGTTTACCTCGCACTTTCCATGGCTAAACGTTTCCCTGTCCTGTGTCATTTTACTCGAATAATGTGTCTTAATTCAGTGTTGTTTTTCCTATTTTCTGGTATTTCTTATATGTAGCCCTGTCTCAGGTCAACCTTATATTCAAATATACTATGAACATGTAGCTTAAGATTTTATTTATTTTATGTGCATAATTAGCATTGTAAATATTTATATTCTGGGGAACCACAGACTGAAACACACAATGGTAATATATTATTTTATTTAGTTTTCTGCTATAGTGACAAGTTTAAACTGAATTATTATGTTCCATCTCACTCACTCTCACTCCCTACAGTTGTTTTATGGTCTCAGTACGGACACTTCTCCTCCCAAACGAGTCGTGGTCCACGGCAACCATGTGAGGATAAATGACCTCATCCCAGGAACTGATTATGAGTTCAAGATCCAGTCCTTTCTGGGGAAAGATTTCAGCCAGAATGTCAGCAAGAACTTCTCCACTAGTAAGAGTTTTACCACTGGAAAGTTTTCACTCCATCAGGAATGCGCTGGAATTAAAGTATGACTGATCTATAAAACACTCATAATGTAGTGTGTTGTGCACATGTGTGTGTGTGTACATTCTCACATTATTTTCCCAGAATAGGGTTCTACCTTAGTGATTAAGGAATTGGACTTTGAGTTCAAATCACAACCACTCCAAACTGCACTAATGGGCCCCTGAGCAAGGCCCTTAACTCTGTAGCTGCTCAGTTGTTTCAGCTTAGTGTTTAAGGCATTGGACTTTGGAGCTGAAGATCATGACTTTAAATCCCAACCACACCAAACTCTCACTTCTGGGCCCCTGAGCAAGGCCCTAAGCCCCATAGCTGTAGCTCAGTAGTATGACTGAATACTATGATACTAACGATACAGGGATAAAACTTGGAGGTGTGCAACTATATGAATGTAATCAGCAAAAGGGTGGTGTGATGTCTGATGTGAAGCAAAGTTTACACATGTTTACCAAAATTTTAACCAAAGTTGATTATCTTCTAATAGTTTTTTTCAATATTTTAAAAATAGTTACTAAGAAACTATAAAAAAAAAAAAAAAAAAACAGAAACCCACTTGTCTGAAAAACCTTCTCTGATTGTTACAAAAGCACTGAAACTGGAGACTCCTTCCAAAAATGCTAAATAAGTATCTCACAGCATACTTTACCATATCAACAATAACAGTAATAACAATATTTTTTATAATATAAAAAAATATATATTATTATTATTATTATTATTATTATTATTATTATTATTATTATTATTATTATGTAAATAAAATTAAAGTAAGTAAATAAAATGATAAAAAAATATATATAATATAAAAAAATATATAAAATATAAAAATATAATATAAAAAAATATAAAATTAAAACAGTAATGATAAAAATAATATAACAGTAAAAAAAAACATATATTTTTGAAGTGTTCACTATATAATTCACTATGAAGGAGCAGTTACCATAGAAACAGGAGTGTATAAGAATGAGCACATTAATATAAACACATTAATATAAACCAATATAAAACATTACAGTCAGAACTACTTTCCGAGCTGCTCTTATAGAAAATGAATCCACACCTTATGCCGAGTCTGAAGTGAGAGCTTAAACTGCAGATGTTACAGCAGTGTAAATTTTCACACTTTTTCTCCCCTAAAAACATTTAACCCAAATAAATATCAATTTAATGTGACTTTCTTGTGTATTTTTTACTATTTGCTTTACATATATTTTGTTTGAAACCTTCCTTTCAGGTCCGGCGGGTGTGTGTTCTCTCACTCTGTCACAATCCAACTCCTCATCCTTCACAGTGACTTGGGACGTTGCGTTTGGCCATTTCGATTTCCACAGGGTGAAGGTCAGTGACCGTGTACGCCGATGGGCGTACGACGTGAACGCAGAAGCTCGGGAATACACAGCGAGCAGCCTTCGGGACGGGTGCTCCTACAACGCCACTGTAGAACGAGTGAGGAACATGCAGACTGGGAAAGCTGCTTCTCTCACCGTACACACAGGTTGAACTGATTTATGGACATGTTTCCAAAGTCATAACTCCGTTAAAATTTCTCAGTATTAAATATTAATAAAAAGTTCATCTCTTCCTTTAACTGATTTTCTTTTCCAGAAGCTGACGCTTAAAAAAGTCAAGGATAATATTAACACTTTAGGTTGAACTTTTATGTTTGTGTGGGAAGAGGTAGCTCAGTGGTTAAGGCTCTGGGTTACTAATTGGAAAGTTGGGGATTTTTTTTTTTTTTATCTCATTAACTCATAACATGTTAATCCATCTTTTATAATCTCTTGGCCTGTAATTATTGATTATATATTTTTATATATATTTTTAAAAGCATGACATTGAATGCTTCAGGGCAGAAGAGCTTAAAGCCAAAACTATTATGCAGCATCTCAGACAATATTTACAGGATTCTGTGAGTATCTATTAGTACAATTTAGACAAGGCCCATGTTATATTACTCCATTTCTCAAAATGGTCTGAAGCTGTTTAATCATTTCTTTATTATCAGATGTTCTGTGATGTGTGTACTTTCAGTGATTTCGGTCCATTGCTAATTCAGAGTCACTGTAATCTATATAATATAATATAATATAATATAATATAATATAATATAATATAATATAATATAATATAATATAATATAATATAATATAAATCTATGTATAGTGTCACTTATTAACAAAATCTATTTACCAGTTAATGATGTGATTTTAACCTCCTTTAGTTAAAGTGATAATTAAGATGATTTAAGCTATGAAGCTTTGACAAGGTGTACCACTAATCTACCAAAGTCTCATGAATGTGCTGTTAGTAATGTAAGACGAGCTCAATCAGATATCTCACAATAAAAACAATGGGGGTTGGTTTCCTTTGTTTTCCTCATAAGAAAAGGGAAAAGACACGCCACATGATTTGAAATAAACCTTTTTAAAAAATGACCCGACAAAATGGTTTGTGACCAGAACCAAGAAAGTTGTATGATAAAACAAATTTGTGTACATTTTTGTCCATTTTATTAAATAATTTATATCCTTATCTTATTCATATAAGATCAATCTTATCAATATTAAGTCTAATTTAAGCTTAAAAAATTAGTTATTGTTTAAAATGTAACCCCAGATTCAAATAATAAATGTTTTTTTGTCATTTAGAGCCAAGAAAAGGCATAATCAGGGAAAACAGATTAAACCTATAATAAAGCCTTGAGGTACACCGCAGATAACGGTGGCTGCGGAGAAAAACATTTCTAATAACATTACTTCCTAAAAGTTCACATAATACCTTTGTGTATTTTGTAGCACTTTTGCATATACACTGTATGGACAAGATTGGTATGTGCTTTTTGAACATCCTATTCAACATCTAGGTACTTATTTGCTGTTATAATAATCTCCACTCTTCTGGAAAGATGTTCCACTAGGTTTTGGAGTGTGCTTTTGTATAGATTTCTGCTCGTTCATCTACAAGGGTGTTAGTGCTCATGTAGGTGAGGTGAGGAGGCCTGGGGTTTATAGCTCTAACCCATTGGCATGCTGGAACTAGTTTGAGTCTCCTAGTTCAAGTGAAGGGAAAATCTCATGTTACCACATCAAAAGGCGTCCTATACAATTGTTTGCCTCCAACTTTGTGGTAACAGTTTGGGGAAGAATCACAAATGGCTGGAAAATCAGGTGTCCCAATACTTTTGTATATAAAGTGTATGTAAAATTATGTGTCCTTTGTGCATGTGTATCTTTCAGTCCCTGCTATTCCCAAAGACGTACGTGTGATCAGTGTGTCTCCTCGCTCGTTCTCTCTCCACTGGCTGCCATCTTCTGGATGTGACCAGCGCTATTCCGTCCATTTTACCCCGAACCACGGCAATGTGACCCTTCTAACTACCCCAGATGGACATATCCAGGTCAGCATGGCATTCATGCAGGGTCACGATGAATCACAATGGTTATGTGGTTTTATTTTTATTCCCCACACACGTGTAATGCAAGTGCTCAGATGTGTTGCTCTCGTTCGTGGCTTCATGTGCCAGGTGTCAGGTGCTCGGGTATCTGTATCAAGTGGGCGGAGTGTAGAATGGTTGGAGAATGAAGGTTAGGGAGAGAGTCAGAGAAAGAGAGGACCATTAAGGATTAATGACTTTTAGTTGTGATGGTGCAGTAGATGTTAGACGCCAGGAAATTTTGTCCATCAGGGTTTGATTTGGTTCGTAGCTTCGTTGCGCTCTTCCTGCGAAGTGCCACTATGCCACTGTGTGAGCTTGTGCTTCTCGGCCTGTGTCTCGGCATCGGCAGTGTTCAGGTAGGCCTTGGATGCTGATCTGGGACCGGTGTGCCGTCTTTCACTTCATACTGTGTGCGCTTGATGGGTTGATGGAAGAATCTCTGGATACCACCCAGTTTAATTCAGGCTGCTAAGATGAGATTTCTGTACGCATGCCTTTTTTAAAAATTTTATTTCTACAGGCTTTTAGGTACGTTACAATTTTCTTTCATAATGTTAAAGTCAGGGTCGATGTCATGAGATCTAATAACATATAGAACAATCCTTGCTAGCTAATTATACAGGCTTTTATTCTGCGACTTTTTAAATATAGATGCATCCTGACCCCTGTTTGAACCCGGCACCCTTTTTACCCATTCTGTACAATCTGATCACCGACTATCAAATTTTATTCTCTCTGTCTGTCTGTCTGTCTGTCTGTCTGTCTGTCTGTCTGTCTGTCTATCTATCTATCTATCTATCTATCTATCTATCTATCTATCTATCTATCTATCTATCTATCTATCCTTTTGTCAGTCTGTCTTTTTTTTGTGCTTATTTCTTTCCGGCATCCAGGGAATTATTAATAATCAATAGTCTATATAAATCAGTTATTTTCCTATGAGTTGTCATTCGTAAAGAGAGAAAAAAGTTCTCAATTAAATAATTTGCCATAAATGTAGTATTAATTGTGCTTAAGGTTAAGGTTTTCTCTTCACTTTAAGTGTTTAGTCATCATGACTGAGGATGTGTCGCAGCCTCTGCCAAAAGACAGAAACTGTTAAAGACACATAGACTATTGACTACAGATCACCAGAATCCCTTCTAATAAGAATATTACGTGAAGCCAGTTAGATTCTATGTTATAGAACTTTATAAGGGGTTTACATTGAGCATTTCTCAGTCTGAAGAATGATTGGTAGTAGAAGCTAGTTTGTCATATAGATATCTACCCTTTTTCATGAATTAAAAATTATGATCGTTTTTGTTGTGGATGTCAATAAGTTGTATTTATGAAGTTCAGCTTTATTTATAGGATTTGGGCATTTAAGTTCAGGAAGACTTCTAAATAGTGGTTATATAAATTATATATATATAATTTTTATATATTTCTTTTTATTTTTGCATTGTCATTTATTCTAGTATTTTATTTGGGTGTGTGTGTGTGTTGTTTGTGTGTGTTTGTGTCACAGGCAAATGTGTCCAGTGTGACTCCAGGAACACAGTACACAGTAACAGTCAGTGCAGTTGCCTCCTCAGGGCTGAGCTCTGCCGTGAGCCGCTCCATTACCACCACTGAATCACGTGAGTGTGTGTGTTAATGTTTGTGTGTACGTGTGTGTAAGAATGTGCGCATATTTGTGTCAAGTGTGTGGTTCTGTTCATCAGTTCATCAGTTGCCCGTTTGTGTATTGATTTTGAGACAGAATCATCATAGTAATGATCAGAAACCTATTCAAGCAATCTTAAAGCAGAGGTTAGTGATTTTCAG
The DNA here is from genome assembly GCA_014706435.1 of Silurus glanis. Lineage (NCBI taxonomy): Eukaryota > Metazoa > Chordata > Actinopteri > Siluriformes > Siluridae > Silurus > Silurus glanis. The sequence goes on from JAAIIK010000101.1 coordinate 2,207,930, forward strand.
ACCCCTCTGCAGCCTTTGTGGGTGGAGCCAATTTCTGGGCCAGAAATCTGTAAAACTGAAGCCTGAAATAAACGTATGAAACGTACAGCAGTATTTTATATGGCAATGTTTCGTTGAAATTACAAACATTTTCCATGTCTAGATACACTTCCACGCATTACATACCGCACCTTTAAATCTGGATTTTTTTGTCTGTGTAAACTGTGGGACAGTGTGGGCATGCGACTGCTTTTTTTAGGAGCTTTTATGTATTACTGATAAAGAGTACAGTTGGAGTGGTATAGGTTTCAGATTCAGCTGATCTTTCCTCTGAAGTGGTTGTACCAGCGCTGTCGTCATCGTGTGGCATTAGAGCTCTAACTGCTCCTTTAAAAACTGATCCTCCTGCCAGGCACTCTGTGAATGGACCATGATTCAGGACCTGGCAATGACGATCATCAAGACAATGCTCGGTCACACGATCGCACTGGAAAGAAATAATGAGCGATTGTAATGCCAGGACTGCTATTCAGGCAATTAGTTACCTTTTTAAAATAATGCTGAGGGGTAATTTTTTTTGTTGTTGTTGAGTCGGAATGATGAATGAAATGTGTCACTTTTTAATTGGAACAGATTATTTGTCAAATAACACAATTACCAGTAAAACAAAAGCATCCTGTAAAAGGTGTAAGGATTAAAACAGCATGTATAATGTCTAGTCTTACTTGTTAGTAGTCTGTTTACCTGGATCGGCCTTTAAACACAAAGAAAATGATCGAAAAATATTATTTCAGACATCTGACCTTGCTGTGACCTTGACCCTGTTTGGATGAATTCCAGTTCATATACTGGTTTCAGTAATAAATCTTTAGATTCAACCGATTGTATTTGAATACGCAATATCAATTATCCAAGAGACAATAATGCTGGACAGAGGAACATGCAACCCATAAACGCAATGCCTCCACCTTGTGGAGTGGAGCAGGAACAGAAATATGTGAGTAATTGATAGCCGGGACTTTTAATAATAATGGAAATATATCAAGCGTAGACAACAAATTAGCAAAAATGTAAATGATTTAAACACATAAATTGTTTAATTCTGGTAACGTTGGGTATCGAATTCTCTAACAATTCTTCATGAGTTTATGATTCTGGTCAAAAAGGAGGATTTAAGGACACACTACATGGACAAAAGTTGTGGACACCTAAACATAAGATTTTAATGTGCATTTTGAATTGAAATTCCACATTTGCTGTTATATTAAGCTTCACTCTTCTGAGAAGATGTTCCACTAAATTTTGTAGTGTTCTTGTGGACATTTTGTGGAGATTCATTCAGCAGTAAGGGTGTTAGTAAAGTCAGGTACTGATGTAGGTGAGGTGAAGAGGCCTGGGGTGCAGTCATCATTCTAATTCATACTCAAAGCTGTTTAATAAAGTTTTTAGGTCTATAGCAGGATGGAGAGATCTTCCACTCATGTAAAGCAGATCTTCATGAAGCTTGTTTTGTGCACAATGGCATTGCCATGATGGAACAGGTCTGGGTTTCTTTGTTCAAGTAAACCGAAAGTGTAATGCTAGTGCACCCAAAGCCAATTACAATTGTACAACTACAAATATGTTTGGGGAAGAAGCAAATACTGTATAGCTGGAAAAGTCAGGTGTAACAAAGCGTTTGTCCATGTAGTGTAGGTGTTTCCTGTAACATAAGAATTATTTCTTTCAAGAGATAATAAGTGAGCAAATGTTTAGATCTGTTGTTCTATGGATGTTCTACAACTTTAAATGTACCTATAAATGGATAAGAAAGTATCATCTGTTGTTTATCAGTGCAAAGTTAAGGCAAATCACTGTGTTATAGATATATGAGTTTGAACTACTTACACATTTATTAAGCAAAACATGCATTTGAAGATCGCAGGTGATTTTTGCGTGTAAAAGGTTATTAAATGTTATTAATATTTAAAACTTCCCACAGCTCACTTTGTACTGACTTTGAAAACTGCACTTTTTGCCTTAATGCATATAAATCAGAGGGGCCCAAACTTTCATCTATAAAAGGGAAAAAAAATCAAACTCGATTGAGGGTTATGTGCTGAAAGGAAATGTTTCTTGAAAATACTGCAAATGTTCTCACCACCACATTTTGAGAAAGCTGTAGAATGTTTCATAATGATGACGAATATTGTATTCTTTAAAAAAAAAAAAAAACCCAGCAGATAAATAATTTTTTATCATTTTCCACTGCCGCGATCTTTCCATAATTAGTTCGATGAGTGTCACAAAGTGTGCTGTTCCTGCACCTTGGAGTACACATTTGCGTAAATTAAAACAAGTCAAATTCATTCATATTCATTCAACATTTGATTTCAATTTTAACATTTTTCCCTTTTATGGCCCACGGACCCTAGTTTGGGAAGTAGGTGAGAGTATGGTGGCAAAAAAAGGTCTCTAATGTCAGTTTCAACAGCATATAATAACATTTGTGTGTGTGTGTGTCTGTGTGTGTGTGTGTGTGTGTGTGTGTGTGTGTGTGTGTGTGTGTGT
>JAAIIK010000101.1:2228296-2241494 GCA_014706435.1 Silurus glanis
CCGGGCTTGGGACCGGCACTAAGAGTGCACTGGCTTGTGCATCCATAATGGCTGGGTTATATATATATATCACACACCGCACTGTTTTCACGGTATACATTATTCGAACACATAATTATATGATGTTTAATATTTCAATATTTCTTATTATTTAAATGAAAATATTTAATATTCAAATGTATTTCAATAGTAATTTTTATAAAGTTATACTGAAATAAACAGCATGAGCATTAACAGTGATGCTGCTTTGTATGTTTGTATTTATTTATTATTATTATTATTATTATTATTATTATTATTATTATTATTATTATTATTATTATTATAAATAAATGTAAAAAAATACACCTGCTAATTGAGAATCACTGAAAAATAATGAAACAAGCTGAAAGAAAAAAAGCTTTTTTTAACATATATAAACAGTGTTTTACATTTATAAACATTAACGTGTCTCTTATGTGTCTCTGTGTAGCGAGTACCGGGTGTGTTTCAATGGGCGGAGCTGGCCAGGCTGAGGGCAGGGCATGAATACAGGGTGTGGCTGAGCTCCAGCACGTCTCTGGGTGATGGAGGGGTGATCAGCGATCCCCTTAACTTCACCACACCAGAGGATGGTCAGTCTCCTCACACAGACAGGGCAGGAGAGCAGCTCTGCACCGTTTTTCCAACCGTTTTCACCTCGTTTCTACAAAAAGAAAATCACACCAAAACTCAAGGATGCACTCTGGTCAGGATTAGACAATAGATAAAGGATATGGATAAGGTTCAATACAACTGGTAAAACAATCCAGTAGAGATTATGGTCAAGGACAAATCTCAACATGTATAAAAAAAATGTTAATCTCTTGGAATAGGTTTTACCCTGTTGTCAGGATTCATGGTGATTTTCTAGCTGGTGGTCAGAAAGAAGATAAGTGCACTCTAAGTGTGAGATACACAGCTTAGTATTAGATGTATGCCACATCAGGTATATTTTATATCTCTTATTAGCATGTATAATTCATGTACATCTCATTAGCCACATTCCGAAAAGACTGAAAAGATCATTTTAATATTTCTTCTCGAGGGACTATAGAAATAAAACTTGGATATATTTTAGAGGAATCAATGTGCAGTTGGGGGAGTGGTGGCTCCAGCGGTTAAGGCGCTGGGTTGCCGATCGGAAGGTCGGGGGTTCAAGCCCCGGTATCGCCAAGCTGCCACTCTTGGGCCCTTGAGCAAGGCCCTTAACCCTCTATGCTCCGGGGGTCCCTTACGAGGGGAATATCAAGGTCCGTGACGTCGGAGTGACGTGGGGCCGCCTTCCCGTGGGCTCACCACCTGCAGGAGGGACCGTAAGGGACGGTGCTGTGAGGATTGGGCAGCAGTCGAAGGCGGGGGCCTGCTTAGACTGCTGCCCCCGCGACCCGAATTACGGATAAGCGGGAGAAAATGAATGAATGAATGAACAATGTGCAGTTTGTATAGCAGTACAGATTTACTGTCCTCTAAAAAAAACTCAACATACAGACATTATTGTCTAAACTTACATTTCATAAATCACAGCACAGTTTCCTAGACAGCAGATTATTCCCTGTTTTGGTGTGATTTTGGGAAAAAACAGAGCAGAGTTGACCCTGAAAGAGAAAAGTGATTCTCCCCTGTTGTGTGAGGCTGATGGGCGTGTTCCATATCATAATATTATAATAATATTGATAATAATCTCTCTCTCTCTCTCCCCTCCTGCCTGTGTTTGGTTATGTTTCAGTTCCTGCAGCTCCACTTCAAATGTCCAGCTGCCTGAGCTCAACTAAGCAACACACCTCTCTGTCTTTGCACATCTTCTCCATCACAGACTATGCAAGGACAATCTCTCTTTCCTCTACCTCTCTCTTAATCTATCTGTGACTCACAGCAAAACATTCTTCTGGTCATTTTGCAGGAGTCTGGAGTAGAACCATTTCCAGTCGTGTAAATGATGGATAACTGCTTTTCCTCTCATACGTGCACATGCATTGCATGCAGAATACTGTTTGAAACATGTGAAATGTTACCCTTGAAATGAAAATGAAATGAAAAGTCTGTAAAGAAAATACGTTTGCGAATGTCAGTGTGTCGACCACTTTGTCTCTTGGTGTGACTACGTTTTAACATGATGTTACCTTCTTTAAACATATGCACTCTGTATTGTGTATGGTGTCTATATTGATTTTTACACTTCTGAATAGAGAAAAGAATGTCAGACTTTACAATTCCAAAGACACGTTCTCTTTTCTGAAGTGTTTCATTATGTCTCTTGAATCACCCCTCTCATTCTAAATGTCTCTCCTCTTTCCAGTTCCAAATGGTCCGGTCCATAATCTCTCGGCTCAGCTGTACGGCTCTACGGCAGTAGTGATTAGTTGGGACCCCCCTTTGGAGCCGAATGGCAGAGTATTTTACCAGCTGAACCTGCAGGAGGCGGGAATAACGCACCCGTCCGTCAACCGCACGGAAAATCAGACCATTGATAGAACCACCACAGACACGATTTACCTTTTCACCAAACTCAGGAAGTACTTCCCGTATGTACTACAAGTTACCCCGGCAACTAGTGCAGGCTCCGCCCTAGAACACACCTCCGTACTGCACCTGAGAACGGATGATGATGGTGAGTCGCATGCGGTATGTGAAAGAGTAAAACTTCAGAACAACTGTCAGAAATGTAATTGTGGGCCATGTGTCTGTGTGTGTACCCAGTACCCAGTTCAGCTCCATTACTGGATGTGAGCAGGAATCTCTCCTCCACTTCAATCCTGGTATCATGGTACGCTCCTGTGGAGCCGAATGGAGAGATAATCGAATACGCTGTAGTTCTGCAGGGACCCCGGACATCCAACATCACATACATGCCCGACTCAGAGCTTACTTTCACAAACCTGACCCCGTACACACCCTACAACCTCTCCATCTCTGCGGTGACTCGCAAGGGCATGGGACCTTCCCTCATACTGGCTCTGCACACCGATGAAGCAGGTGAGTTTCCAATCAGTTTATGGAGTGTCATTGCAATTATCTGTGCATTATGAGTACAACCTTATACCAGTATGACTAATGATAACTTCATACCAGTATTGAGTTTGAGCCCTGATCTCAACATCATGAAGAGACAGAAGGATTTGAAACAGCCTACATCCACAGAAGATCTGTGATTAGTTGTTTAAGACGTTTGAAACCAGCGAGAGGTCCTTCAAAAACTTTGTGAAGTGTACCTAGAATAAGTTATGCTGTTTTGCAGGCAGAGGGTCGTCACAACAAATATTGATTTTCTTTCAGGATCATTGAAACTGAAAGTCAATACATACAAATACATAAGATGCAAAAATAAATAAAAAACAGACAAAAGCTTTTGATCGTAATTATCATTATGAAATCCGAGCAGGGGCCTTACGATCCTTCTGGTTTTTGGGGTTTTAAGCAGGGGGTGTAATAAAAGTAACCACAGGGATAACTGGCTTGTGGTGGCCAAGCGTTCATAGCGACGTTACTTTTTGATCCTTCAATGATCAAGTCCAAAACTCACTTTAGTTAGCATTATAATGGAATGCATGGGAAATTATCAACATTAGCTTCATAGCTGTACAGTCTTTGATATCTAACTACTTGGTTGTAAGCATATTTTTTATTAATAAAAATTAAACTACTGAATGTTAGCAAAAGCTCAGAAATATCAATAGCCAGCTTGCATACAGAACATCCCCACATAAAACTAGCTGGCTGATGTGAAAGAGAACGAATTAAAAAAAAAAAGGTAAAAATAAATCTCCAGACTCTGGAGAACAATAAAACATGCTAGCTATAACTAATCAAGAAAAATAGCTTCAAGAAATCAAGAAACTTAATCCACAAACAAAACCAGCGAAACAAAACTAACCAGCTAGCTATATCAGAGTATCTAAAAATGGAGTATATTAGCTCAATATTTAGTCACAAACATTTGATAAACATATAATAGCTAAATATAACTAAATACATTATATCTAGCTGCAGAAGGTAACCACTTTTTAACTCCAACCTGGATAGCTTTCCTTTAACAAATTATTTTTACTTTGACTTAGCATAGCATTACAGTTTTCTCATAAGGCTTGGAAATGGGATGCAATGAATCATTACAAGTCATTTTAATAGTAACCTTGTATAATGGGTTATTTTCTTCTCCAAATCTAGCTGCTTTTTATAGTTTGGGCAGCATGTTAGCTTTAACATGAATACAATAAATTATCAATTTAATTGATTTAAATTTAAATTGTTCACTAATTGCATGTAGAATTATTTGTTTAAAGCATGCATTTTTTATTTTAAAGGTAACTGATTATCAGACATTCGAATCATTTTGCAGAATCTACACTGAAGTAAAGTTAACATTGAACTGTGATGAGTTTTTATGACTGTCATAGTCTGAATTTTTCCTATTTTCTCAACTGCATTGTAAACCATCCCCAAACATCATTGAACTTCTAACCCACACTGAGCCCTGAAATGACTTTTCTAAACCATGAAATAGATCATCTTTGTGTGTCTCTAATACCTTATGTGACTGTTTGGATTGTAGGTCCAATGTCTCCTCCACAGAACCTGAGCATCTTTAACCAGTCTTCTGACTCGGTGTGGCTCCAGTGGGAACCCAGTCTGGAGCCCAACGGCGTCATTCAGCATTACGGATTCAAAATAGTGGAACTAAACACGAACGCTGTTATATACCAGGTAATTCTACTGTGTGTGTGTGTGTGTGTGTGTGTGTGTGTGCGTGCAGTAAATTATTGAATATTTCCTGTATTATTACATTTCTGCTTTTGCTTCAGAACTCCACAGGTGCCTCTACTGAGGCTGAATTGAATGGCTTTAAACCCCATAGCTCTTATGAGATCAGTGTGTCTACTTACACCAATGCAGGCAATGGAGATCAGTACAGTCTTCCTGTTAACTTTACTACCCCTGAGTCAGGTAAGATTCAGGACAAGAAACTGGCAGTAGTTGTTGTTCTTCTTCTTCTATCACCTGCATGTCTTCCTTTACCACATTCATAAACCTTCTTCTTGGCCTTCCTTTTTTTCCTCCTGTCTCCCAGCTCCATCCTCAGCATTCTTCTACCAATATACACCATGTTCTTCTCTTTTCTGCACATGACTCAACCGTTTCCATCGCACATCTCTCACCTCGTCTCAAAAAAACGTCCTACCTTATAAACTCATCTCTGATCCTGTCCGTCCTCGTCACTCCCGATGATTAATTAATTCATTAATTGATGTATCAAGATTGACATCAATTGATGTGTCAATAGTTATAGTTTTGTCATTTTTTTCTTTTGCTTATTGCTTGCCATGAGTACATTTTCATACTTTTGCCTTGATTTCGGTTTGGTTTTGGCTGTTGCTTTTGTTGTTGTTTACTTTTTGGTTTGGTAGCACTGATGCATATTCATATTTAAACTGCCAATAGATCACTGAGTTGAATTGTGTGAGCATGTAAATTCTGTGTGTGTTGCAGTGTCCGAGGAGGTTGGAAATTTGTCCTGTTCGGGCCTGGACTGGGATTCAGTGTATATGGAATGGGAGCCTCCAGCAAACCCAAACGGAGAGATCTTACATTACCAGATTGTCTCCGCAGATCATAGAATGGAGGCGTTCCCCATAAAGATTGAACACAAACTGGTCTACACTTTCAGTGCTCTGCATCCCGATATATTTTATATCATCTCTGTAGCTGCTGTTAATTCGGCAGGTCCAGGAATGGAGGCCAACTGCACGGCACACACACTACCAGAATCAGGTAAAATCTGCAAGTCTGAACCAAACATTTCAGGCATTGTGGGAGGATTACGTGTGTGTTTTGTTTGTATTTAGACTGGATTTGTTGGCTGCCTATTCACATTATTGAAAGCAGCATTTTCTGTATAATACTATACAAATTTAAATGTACCTGTGTAGCATCAAACCCCTGGTGAGCATGCATGATCTAAGACCTAATCCAAATTTAAATGCAAAATGCAACAGCGGCTGCAATTCTTTTCAGGAAAAATAAAGCATCTAAAAATGTAGAAATCATTTTGAGTGAAATATGCAGTCACTCGTCATAAAGAGTAGGCAAAAAAATCTCAATACTATTAATACATTGTTTTTAATTCTATTTAAAAATCTTAAAATAATTACTACTATCACTACTAATAATACTTTTAAATAATATTAATTAGAACAATACACTATTATTATTATTATTATTATTATTATTATTATTATTATTATTATTATATACACTTTTGTGTTAATATATTTAAAAAATCAAGCTTCTAATAAAATCTTAATGACCACTACTAATAATACTATTAAATAATATTAATATAATATTATATATAATAGTATATAAATATTAATACTTATTATTATTATTATACATTTTGTCTTTTATTATATAAAAAAATCTTTAAGTACAACTACTACCACTACTAATCAAATAATCTTAATGAGAATAATAAACATAATAATAATAATAATTATTTGAATACAACTACTACGACTAACACTACTAATTATAATATTCAATAATATTATATATACTATTATATATAATAGTATATAAATATTAATACATATTATTATTATTATTCATTTTGTCTTTTAATATAGAAAGATCTTTAAATAAAACTATTACCACTACTAATCAAATAATATTAATTAGAACAATGCATATATTATTGTATACATTTTTATAATATATAAAAAAAATTAAGCTTCTAATATAATGTTTACTATCACTACTAATAATACTATAAAATGATATATATAATATTCAATATTGTAGTATATAAATATTAATACATATTATTATTATTATTATTATTATTATTATGCAAGAAGACCAATAAAAACAGTTGTAATAATTATTTTCTTTGATACATGACTGACTCAGTGAATGTCTCTGCAGTTCCTGGCCCCCCGAGGTCGCCGTATGTGGTAAATATAAGCTCTGATGCAGTGACTGTGAGTTGGCACCCTCCTACCCGAGTCCCAGGCCACTTACGGGGTTACAGAGTGGAAAGACAGCGTCTGGCACCAGTGTGTGATCAAGAAGTTGATTCTTTATGTGTGGAGAGTGAAGTTTTCCTGTGGGTAAACGCGACCGAATATGGAACAAGGGAGATTGGGTCGAAGGAGATTACAGTAACACTGCACCCTCTGCGAAAATACAGACGTTATCGAGTCAGAGTGGAGGCATGGACCAACGCTGGAGCTGGAGAACCTACAGAGTGGATATACATACAAACACTAGCAGGAAGTAGGTCAAACATACACATAGACATTGTTTCGAAGCAATGAAATTTAACATGTATTTTTGTATATTCCAGGGAAAAAAGATGTGAATGGTTAAGAATGCACCGTTACTTTTCACAAGTCCATTGATTTCTTTTACCCTTGTGTTGCATGATGCAGAAATAAAACTCAATTAATACAGTTAAAGATTAGAGAATCATTACTTGGCCTTAGTTCAGTCATCACCTTTCCAATTTTAGTTATATCCTGTTGTACATCCATGCATCTGACATGTTTGGTGTTCTTAAATGATTTTCTGCTCATCATGGTTGTAAACAGTGATTAATTGTCAGCTTCTCTGTAAAAAGCTATTCAAGATTTGGCTTCAGAATATTGGCATAATTATTGTCATTAATCTTTAATGTAGTGGATTTGATCAAGAATTTAAAATCAAATGAATCGTAAAAATAAAAAAATAAAAATACAGGTGAAAATGTTGATTTTGCATCAAAAATGCAACATGAATTTCAGTTCTGTGGTGTAATGTGATGTGAACGCATAGTGTAGCTACTGCTGATGTTTGCTAAGCAGTATCGCATTATAGATTTATTCATTATTTCGTTTATAAAAACAACAAATATTTCAATTTATTCATTTATATTTATTCCTCTCTCGCTCTCTATCAGACCCTGATGCCCCACCACTCGACATCTCTGTCCTTCCTTCTGTCTCTGGGATGAAAATCACATGGGATGAACCTGCAATCATCTCAGGCCCCACATCCTACCTCATTGACGTCATTAGTGTGAGCTCAAACGACGAATTATATGTATACATGCTGATAAAAAGCCAGTGTAAGATTGAATCATGTTTCTTTAATCTTTTCTTCATTCAGCTGAATGGATCAGGTAGTAACGTAACAGTGGTGAGGAACGCAAATGAAATCAGGATGGTGGTCATCGGGAACCTGAGTGCGTACACTTATTACACAGTTACTGTCACTGCCTTTACTGGAAACGTGAGCGACGCCCGCCAAGACGGCATGGCAGCTGAGCCTGTTGTCATCAGGACGCTAGAGGGGGGTGAGAAAACTATTTTTATGTGCTTATGAGGATGAATGCATGTGTTTTGTGACTACTTGTATTTCATTTCGTATGTTTTTTTTTTTTTGCCAGAACCAAAGGACCCCCCAAAAAACCTGACCCTGACCATCCTGCCAGAGGAAGTGAACCGTGTCGTGGTAACGTTCTTACCACCGGACGAGCCGAACGGCCACATCAGCGCCTACCACGTTTATATTTACCGCGATGGACAGTTAGACTTTGAGATCCGCAGCCTGCCTGTGGTCAGTAACCCGAACAAGACCATGACCGCCGTTATAGAAGGTTTTAAAGGAGGATTCAACTACAGCATACAGGTGAATTTTATTTCACCGAATACCACAGGATTCCTGCTTGTATTTCTATTTAAATTCATTTCGGTCCACTCAACAGTGCGGATGTTTCCGAGAATTACGAAAAAATATGTCTAAAACTATTTACCTGAACATGCATGAGGCCCAGCTGAGTGATGTGTTTGATTTACAGATTGCTGCAGTAAATGGCGCAGGATTCGGGCCCAGGTCAGAAGTTAAAGTCAGCATGCCAATAAAAGGTACTCAACACAAAATTGTTGGCACCCCTCATGAAAACAGAACGAGTGCATAATACATCCCATTGCAGGAAATGCTGTATTTATTTTATTACACAATATTACTTTTTGCATATTATTGGTTTGCAAATAATCAACACTCCTAAATGAATATTTAATTTGCCCTTTCCTAGACAAGTATTTCCTCGGTATCTACTAGTTTTTAGCAAATTTCACATCCAGAGTAAAACATTCATTAAAAAAAGCATTGATTTACAGTACGATCATAAATTATCGGCATAAAATTCACGCTAATTGTGTTTTCGGCAGAACTTTATTTTTTATTTTTTTTGAAGCTGTACACCATGCTCTTCCTGTCTTTCTTCTGAGAGTCCTCTATATTGCGTTACTTGTGTTAGCAATGATTTAATATATGTGTGCCACTGCTCAAGCCTTACTTCTGCTGTTTTTTTCTCTTTGTGCATTAAAGAAGTTTCCTTCGGTGAAAAAGTTCACCGACCTCACCTCTGTATTCTGTTTCATTTCAGCCCCACCGATGCCCTCCAGGAGGCCAATGGTAACCCTGAACAGTGTCGGCGCTGTCATGGCAACGAAGCAAACCATCACTATCGAGATGCCACTGTGTTTTTTCTCAGATGTCAATGGGCCTATTAAGAAAATCCAGGTCATCGTCTCTGAGCCGGCCGGTACGCTCGTAACACCGGTGTATGCGGAGAGACTAACAACTTTTGTGCTCAAGTCCCTAAGAAAGCAGATGCTTATGAAATACACTCGAGATGTTCAAAACTTCATATAATTTGAGAAAAAAATACATTATCCCCAAGGCTAAATCCAGACCTGTGTTTATCAAGTCTGTTTTATTGAAGGTGTTTCGAGTGCATTTCATCACACACTTACGTTTTCTTCAAGAAAGCACTGAACTGACTTTTCTATCTTTGCAGTGATGGACTACAGTAATGTATCTAACTGGAAGAGCGTGTTCCACCACCCTTCTGCCCCGTATGTGACGGACGATGGCTTTTCAAATCCAGAATGCTCAGAGAATACTGGTCCGGCTGTGGATATATCTCGCAGGATCATACACTCCAAGTTTTACGTGATAGGAGCAGATGAAGGATGTTTCTCCGAGGAGGCGCAGATCCTCTGTAACGGGCCTCTCAAACCCAATACATATTATGTGTAAGTGTGACACACTTATAACAATAACTTACACAATAACTGCATGTCTGTGTCCTCATCCCAGAAGTAAGATTGTGTGGCGACATTTAACGTCCTGTTTTATTTAGATTTAAATTTCGTGCTACGAATATCCTCGGCCAGTACACAGACTCGGAGTACTCGGACCGGACCAGAACCGCAGGTAACCCTTTCAGAATTTCACTATAGAATAAAACAAGGAGAGTGTGACACATTCTCATCATTGCGTACGCAATGGTTTATTCCATCTCACTGCAGTGTTGCTTCCTTTCATCCATACAGATGGGGGTCTTTTGACCCGGAATGAACATATCATACTCGGGGTGCTCCTGTCTTTCTTCCTGGCATTGTTCCTGATCCTAATCGTATACGCTTCTGTTCGGTAAGGCATTTGAATTTTTTTCTTTTTTTTCTTTTTTTTTTTTTATATATATAATTCTTTTTGTAAGACATTTGAATATTATTTTTTTATATTAAAATTGTAATTAAATATTAAAATATTTAATATTTAATCAAAATGTAAATATATAAAAAATTATATTTAATAATATTATTTTTTATATTTAAATTAAAATTAAATATTCTAATATTTAAATTTTTATATAAAATATATTTTTCTTTTTTTTTTTATTAATTACATTTTTGTTAGTAAAAAACTAGAATGTAGGATTTCATAACAAAAATCTATTTAATCCCAGTATAAAATAAATACTTTAAGCAGGACTACATTGAAAAAAAATGGACAACAATTTCATGTTTATAGTGTTTAAACTCTATAAACATGATTTTCTATAAAAAACAAACGAGATTGAAATTGTCCTAAAATTTTAGTACTAAAATTGTTTTTAAAACAGTGCCACCTGCAGTACTGCAGCAATTGTCTACAACTGCCAGTATGAAAGCACTTTTTTTTTAATAAAAAGCTTTTTATTAAAAATCTAGCTTCTTGCCCAAATGCAGGATCCATCAGAGGCAAAAGGAGGGTGGCACTTATTCTCCACGAGAAGCAGAGATTATTGAGACCAAGCTGAAGCTGGATCAGCTGATCGCCATGGCAGACATGGAGCTGAAAGAGGAAAAAGTCCAGAGGTAAATCTATAACTGAAGTCTTTACATGATCGGAGGTCCTTTTTATTTGGAGCCATACAGACGTATCACGTTCCCCAAGTTGCACATATATGCATGTTTGTGAGATCTGCAATGATGTAAGATGTCTGATTCCTGAGTCTGGGGTTCAAATAGACAACATATAGATCTTCTTCTTCTTCTTTTTCTGGCTTCTCCCATTAGGGGTCGCCACAGCGGATCATCCTTCTCCAGACAACAACATATAGATAACTTAAATTATTCCCTTTCAATCGTTAATATTTAGTCATACAAATGTTGTACATTATAAATTATGCTTTTAATAGATGTTAGATTTTTATCATGCCCAAACAAAATCATGCCCAAATTCTTGACAGTCACTGTACTTAAGTAGCTTTTTCACGTATCTGTACTTTACTGAAAGAATTTCCATTTAACTTCACTACATTTCAAAGTCAAAAATGTTACTTTTTACTCTCTTTACAAAATTGTGCAAAATCAGTCGTTTCTTTTTATTTATGAGCGGATAAAAATGTAACTGGTCAATTACGCAGCAAACCACCAATCAATTAGTGGTATTTAATTAGCACCAACATACAGTTCAGCTTCAGTTAAACAGCAAGCAGAACATTATGAGAAGAATAAATAATGGAATAGAAAATAATTTTTTTGGGCTCATGATCATTTTTATTAGATATCAATCAGTGTTTGACTCATTTGGTTAAGTAAAGAGTCTTGTGATAATTGGAACATTGTAGCTGTAATAAACCATAGTATTTTGGATAATTAAGTACATTTGAAGGCAAATACTTTTGTACTTTGACTCAAGTGAAAGTTTGAAGGGACACTTTTCCTTTTCCTGGAGTCACATTTTACTGAGTGGATCTCTACATTAACTCAAGTACATAGTTTGTCTACTTTGTCCATCACTGGTTCTTGGAGAGGTTGAGGAGCGGTCTCATGATCTACGATGCACGTGGTGTCTTTTTCTGATCAGGGAAGAATCACACAGCACACAGAGTGTCGCATACATTCTTCTTTGGTTTAATGCAGCAAACAGACAAGTATATACACACTGGACAATACCTGAGCTAAAATTGTTCCTGATTGGGTAAGAAAACATGATAACCAGAGATGTGTGAAATCAGACCAAAACATTCTGTATGTCTTACATACTCGCATCGTAAAGATCCTATAGACACTGCACAGGAATGTGTGTTACGAGAACTAGTGTGAGTCCCATCTTAATACTAGAATATAAAAAAACAGTAGAATATATTATTATGCATAGAAATTTTTAATAAACTACTTGAAATAATGTTTTGCTTATTTGAACAGACATCAACAAAACATTAGCTTTCACATATCATAAATCACTGCTTATTGCCCCGCTCCCTTTTTTTTTTGATTGGCAGCTCAGATTGGCAGCTCGTCATATTCACAAATATTATATAAGTGCTGGTTTGACTCCTACTGCTCTCAGGGGCATTTTCAAGACTAAATCATACTTTGAGGCATTTTTAGCAAAAGCAGAAAACTACCTGACATGCAACAGTATAGATATTTATATGCCTTCGTGGTCTTAGTGTTACACATTAGCTACTATTTGTGATTAAACTTAATTGGTGTTTATACGCCGCTTCATGTTCTGACTAACACACGCTTTCGCTGTTTCTTTCTTTCACTCACTACCACTCTTTTTCTCAGGTACTCCTCCTTTTTCTTTAGGAGGAAGGAGATATATGTCATCCAGTAAGTTGTTGCAGTTGTATATGCTGATGCATGCTCTGGTCTTCCTTCTACATAGGCTTTTATTGGTTTGTCAGAAGAGAAATTAAGGTTTATGGTATGCTTGTGGTCCTTTGTGGATGTGGATATGCATTACTAATACAGCAGTCATTCGCAAAACATGCTCGTGCTTCGTGATGTAGCTGATTACACTCTGTGTGTGTGTGTGTGTGTGTGTGTGTGTGTGTGTGTGTGTGTGTGTGTGTGTGTGT
>JAAIIK010000101.1:2242200-2253973 GCA_014706435.1 Silurus glanis
AAGAACTATCTATCTATCTATCTATCTATCTATCTATCTATCTATCTATCTATCTATCTATCTATCTATCTATCTATCTGTCTGTCTGTCTGTCTGTCTGTCTGTCTGTCTGATTATTGTAGTTTAATGTAATAATTTCTATTAACCTTTCAGGCTGCTCAGTTATAGGAAATCTCTCAAGTAAGTGATATTTGAATCAGCAGATTTATTCTCTTAACCTCTTTGTTTTTTTTAGACGTATATAAAAAAGATGAATAATTGCTCTCAGTAGTTGAAGTATATTATTTTCTATGGAGTACGTTGTTAAATAAAGCTGATGCTAATATTCCTGTTCCCACTTTTAAAGTTACAGTAATGTTTCTTATCTGTTCCAGGCCGGTCAGTAAAAAGGCGTTCATTCAGCACGTGGAGGAGCTTTGTGCCAACGACAACGCCAAGTTTCACGAGGAATTTGCTGTAATTTCTGTTCCGAGCTCTAAATATAAATAAAAAACGAATTTCTGATGTTAAGTTACATTCAGTGGTAAGGTTTTTTTTATTTCGTAATAGGTGATTCTCTGTGTTGTAGGAACTTCCCAAGCTTCTGCATGACCTGGCAACATCGGACGCCGATCTGCCGTGGAACCGCTCGAAAAACCGCTTTACCAACATTAAACCCTGTACAATTCACCCACGCACACACACGCATTGGTTGTTTTTATTTTCAACCTGACTTTGACCCCAAACCTGTTCCACATCAGTCTCAGTTCACTCTCTGGTGCTTTTTTTTTTTCCAGATAACAATAACCGAGTGAAGCTGCTTTCTGAGCCGGGGATCCCAGGCTCTGATTACATCAACGCTAGTTTTGTCTCTGTAAGAGTCCGAGTTTAGCACACCACACCACTCATTACTCTTTCCAGATATGATTTTTTCAATCTCTAAGGTCAGAATTTACTCGGCACTTTCCAGTTATAATTGTTCACTTATCGTATGCTGTAACGTTACGGATTGTGTGGATGGTCACATGTTCTCCTCGTGTCCATGTTAATTTCTTGCACAAAACATGCTAGTAGGTTAATCAGCTACGCTAAGCTGTTTTCTGCATAACATTATCAAATTATTAATATGTAAATAATTAAACAATCTTCAAACTTCTCTCTGCAGGGTTATCTGTGCCCTAATGAGTTTATAGCCACTCAGGGGCCGCTTCCTGGTACCGTGGCTGATTTCTGGAGAATGATTTGGGAAACCAGGACCAAAACCATCGCCATGCTCACCCAGTGTTTTGAGAAGGGTCGGGTATGAGCGCAAAATCAGGCTGCATTTCATTATATTTCATCACATGTTTATTGACCGGTAATTAGTAATGATTAGTTGTATTGTTGGCTCTCGGTGCAGATCCGCTGTCACCAGTACTGGCCGGAGGACAACAAGCCGGTCAGTGTGTTTGGTGACATCGTTATTACAAAGCTGACGGAGGACGTGCATCCCGACTGGACTGTCAGAGCTCTTAGAGTGGAGAAGGTGAGCTATAGACACTTTCAATAGTCTCACACACACACACACACACACACACACACACACAAAATCCGTTTTTTTTTTTTTACAAGTATATGTTAACATTTGTATATTCTGCCTCTTTTTTACTGAAGAAGCACTAGCACTAGAGACTCTTTTCATTAATATTAAATGTGCATTTTAGTGTTAAATGTGTTTACATAAGAGCCACTTACAACTAAGCAGTCGAGGGTGAAGGGCCCCACTCAAGGGCCCAACAGTGGTAGCCTGATGGTGCTGGGATTTGAGCTCATGACCTGAGCTACAACCCCCAACTGCCTTTAAACAGGGGGTTAATGGGGATTTTACAAAAACAGCCACTAAGTAGCGGAAGGTTTTTTTTTTTTTTTATATGTCTCTTCACAGGAACTTATCAACGATGATACTTTTTGAATTTGTGTATTATTTAGAAAGTTAGATTACATAAAAAGTAAAAAAAATGTAGAGACAACATAGCAGTCAAACAAGACACAAACCCCTTTTTCAGGAGAGCATAAATTAATTAAAACCGCAATGCATGACATCTTAGCAGCTAAACAATCTTATATATAGTTTATATGATATATTACATATATCTTTTTGTATCCTATCATTAATTATAACAGTAAAATATTGAGGTCGAGCGATGGATTTTACACATATTCAGGTTAAATCGTACTTGCTGATAAACGATTAATTAATGGATAGCTTTTGAAATTGGATACTGGATAAAAAACAAACAAACATAACACTTTATGTGACATAGTACTCAACTTTTTTACAAAAAAAAAAAAAAAATAGTACTGAATTATGAAAATCTGCTAAATGAAATAAGTATCATAATAGTTTATAAAATATAAATAATAAATAGCTCTCTATGTGCAGCGTGGCGTCTAAAACGAACATCATGGTGCATCGGTCGTTCGCCTCTAGAGGCCGCTCTCGAAATGACAGTGGACCGGAAGCCGGAAAAACTATCAGTATGGATTTTGGATAGTTCTGTATGGATATCGGTATGGATAGTTCAGATTAGATAGATTGACCTCTTGTAAAACCCATATGTGGTTAGAAATTTTTAAACAATTTTACTCAAGCAGAAAATAATGTTGTAATGAGAGATAGTTTTGCTAATGTTATGTAGGATTTAGTGCTAGTAGAGGATAGATTATGCATTTTCTTGTCACATGTTTCTTTGCACATCCCAGAGAAAAACCCAGAGTTTTAACCACTAAGATACTACATCTGGACAGAAGCAAAATTACATTCCAGTAGATGTTAAAATGTTAAATATTTGTAAAAAATCATTCCTATTCTCGCCTCTTCAAAATTCCATATATAACAACTATATACAATCATTTATTTATAATGTTTGAAAAAAAATATTAATTTACTGTTCTTTAAATAAGCACCAATTGAAAATCACTACATATTCTTTTCTGATGTTTGTCTTGGTGCCAGTGCTTCAGATTATATCATTTTGTCTTATTCATCAGTTCTCCTTTCACTTCGCAATAATGGATCAGGTTCTGTTCATTTTGGCTCTTTCCTGCAGTGATGCTAAACCTTTTTTATTTGAGTTTGAGTTTAATAACACTTTGTCTCCAGAATGGAGACTACATGGTGGTGCATCACTTTAACTACACCTCCTGGCCAGAGCATGGTGTTCCTGAGTCCAGCTCCACCTTAATCCAGTTTGTCAAAGCTGTCAGATCCAACAGAGGCCATGACAATGCAACAATCGTAGTGCACTGCAGGTCAGCACTTTGTGTTTCTTCTACATTCTTTCGAACACCTCAAACCTACTGCACCACAGGCCTCCTCACTTTACTAACACTCTTGTGGTTGAACAAACGAGCACAAATCTCTACAAACACACTCCAAAATCAAATGGGAAATTAACATCTTCCCAGAAGAGTGGGTTTTTACAACAGCAAACGTGTACTGAGATGTTCAAAAAGCACATGGGATCTCATTTGTCCATATAGTATGTTATATAATATGTATTTGTTAAGCTGTATAAGAGATAAATGTATAGAATAATGACTAATAGACTGATCTGATGGGAGATTTCAAGCATTTGAATGGACCACTAAATATACAGCAATCAAGCAGTTGATTATATGGTGTGCACCAGCGGATCGTTAGAGCTTTACGATGTGATTCCTAACATTTGCATGCGAACACAGTTATTTTTTCATTATGTACAATGACCGAGGAGATGCACAGTGTGTGTATAATGCGTGTATTATGCGTTCAGTGCTGGCGTGGGCAGAACCGGAGTCTTTATAGCTCTAGACCACCTGATTCAGCACATCCGAGACCACGACTTTGTGGACGTGTACGGCCTGGTGGCAGAACTGCGCAGTGAGAGGATGTGCATGGTGCAGAACCTGGTTAGTTTCTACATTCACATATAAAATTGATTGGAAACGACTACAGTGAATAAAGCGTGATGTTAAAGTCAGACCCATCGTTCCACAGGCGCAGTACATGTTTCTGTATCAGAGCACTCTGGATCTGCTGACCAGCAAAGGCAACAGTCAGTCCATCTGGTTTGTTAACTATTCAGCGTTGGAGAAAATGGACTCGCTGGATGCTATGGAAGGTAAAATACATTCACAGACAGATGACACGATGTGTCTCGTTTATGCTTTATGAATTAATGCTTCAAGTTTTTTTTTTCTTCCAGGTGATGTTGAGTTGGAGTGGGAAGAGACGACGATGTGAGCGCTCTGATTTCAACGCTTGTGACGACTTCACTTTAAGAGCGCGGACGACAGGAGCACTGCGGCCAAACACAGACAAAACACCAGGAATATTTATGATGCCGACAGTTTCCACACACACACACACACACACACACACACAGAGCGTGTAAGTGTAAGTGTTATCAATTTAGACTTTCTCTGCTCACGTCGTTAGCTCAACGAAATACTCGATCAAAGACAGAGCAGTGAAGTGAAATGTACAGGTACAGGATTATATTTCGCTGCTTACTTTTTATTTTTCGTCCTTCAGTTCTGCACTGTTTGGGTTTATATGGCACCATGTACACTTTAACGACTTAAAAATGTAAAAACTAATTTAAAACTCTCTGTGTTGAACGTGAAATCAGTTTTTATATAGAAAAAGTGTAAAAAAAAAAAAAAAAAAAAAAAAGGTTACAAAAATGTATTAGATAATTATCATAGTTATAGATATATGTAGGGAATATAAATACATTAATAAATAAATAAACAAACAAATAAGTAATTAATTAATTAATAATAAAAAAAAAAATCTTTTAATTTCCAAGATATTTTATTGTTCCGTCACGTCGCTCTTTAATCTCACGCTAACGTTTTCTTTTACGTGTTATCAGTTACACCATTTATTTATTTTATTCCTACATCCATTACACTACACACAGCAGCAGACAAAGTCCCAGCACTCGTCCACTCACCGTTTTTAATTTGTTTCTCGTTGAATAAATTTTTATCATAAATTATTAAGCCAAACAAGTGTTTTATGTGAGGAGTTATACATATACAGGATACTCTGAGTGTATATTTTCAAATGAAACAGTATTTGTGTTTTCAAATAAATGTGATTTTTGTCTGAATTATGTAGCTTGAGTGTGTATTGGAAATTTCTAAAGTACACCATGAAAGATAAAGTACAATGAACAGAAAAGCAGAGTTGCCTTTTCTCTCGCAACTGAAAGGTGAATAAGAAAATTAAATTGCAGAACGGAGTGAAAAATGAAGGTTAGGAATAGAATGTATAGAGATACAATATAAAACAATCCCCCACCAGACACCAGAACAGCTTCAGTGCAAAAGAGCTAATGATGAAGAAAGAAAGGAAGGAAGGAAGGAAGAAAGTGAGAGAAAGAGAGAGATTGAGAGAACGAGAGAGAGTGAAAGAGTAAGAGCGAGTGTGAGAGTGAAGGACAGAGTGAAAGAGAGTGAGAGTGAAAGAGTGAGTGTGAGAGAGTGAAAGAGAGAGAGAGTGAGCGATTGTAAGAGAGATAGAGTGAAAGAGAGAGTGAAGTAGAGAGAGAGTGAGAGAAAGTGAGAGAGTGAAGGAGAGAGAGAGTGAAGGAGAGAGAGAGTGAGAGAGAGAGAGTGAAGGAGAGAGATAGAGAGTGAGTGAGAGAGAGTAAAGGAGAGAGATAGTGAGAGAGAGAGAAAGAGAGAGAAATAGTGAGAGAGAGAGAGAAGAGAGAGAGAGAAAGAGAGAGAGAGAGAGAGAGAGAGAGAGAGTGAGTGAAGGAGAGAGATAGTGAGAGAGAGAGAGAGAGAAAGAGGGAGGGACAGAGAGAGAGAAAGAGAGAGAGATAGTGAGAGAGAGAGAGAGGGAGAGAGAGAGAAAGAGAGAGAGAGAGTGAGCGAGAGAGAGGGAGTGAGCGAGAGAGAGGGAGAGAGAGGGATAGAGGGATAGAGAGATCAGTATCCCAGAATCTTAACTGTTGGGTTACTTCACCAGTATAGATATATAAATGTACTGTAAACAGGGGAGCCCCTGGGGCCCCTGAGTAAGGCCCTTAATCCTCAGTGCTCCAGGGGTGCTGTATCATGACTGACCTTGTGCTCTGACCCCAGCTTCCTAACATTGCTAGGATTTCTTTTTATTTTTTAAAGAAAAATCTCACTTTTATCAGGTTCCTCGTTTGTACATGACAGTAACCTAAAGAAAAACATTACGACGTTATTTTGTCGAATACATTTAAAATTTCCCAAAATAGAGGTTCTATATTTTTTGGACATTTTTTGATCATTTTTTTCAAGAATTCAGACAGAAATTCAGCCAACATTTGTTGGTTTAAACCACACAATTAAACCATAAACAACAACAAAAAACAAACATAGACAACATAATATGATAAATTTTATTCCCATTCCAGAAAACTGTGCAAACGTCACAAAAAGCCGTCCTTCCCACAAATCCATAGCAATAAATAAAATCTTTACCGTTCCTCTGTATTCTGTTTCCTGACACACAGGATGACATCATTGCTAATCTCCTTCTGTACAAGTAGACAAAATATGCAGCTAGCAATGAATACATTTACGTAAATACATACATACATACTTCTTCATCCTAATCCCAAAGGAAAAAAAAACAAGGAGAAACACCTAGTAAAGCATTTAAAGCAATAAAATATACTCCTGTAGTCAGGGTTGAATCATGTGCCTGGTATAGATCGATGCATATTCATGTCCAGAGGCAACTTTTCTCTTTTTTTTTTTCTATGACATGCAGTACAGCAAACAATAATGTTAAAAAGGTGCAGACGTGAACCACGAGGAAAATCGGGAACGCAAAGCTACCGTGAGTTTGGAACGTCCTGTGAATCCTGGATACAAATAAGAATGCGGTTATGACGTGTTATATAGAAGACATAATGCTGTCTGATGAAAGGCAGGAGTCAGTGGGGTGTCATATGTATGTATAGTTTTATCTATATTGTACTATGATTAGAAGAATGAAAGACCCTATGGAAATGCCTGATTCATGGATATGAAGACGCTGCATTGCTAAACATCATGTACTCATATAAAAGATATTTTGCTGCATTTTAACCTACAGTACAGTAAATCTTACTTCTTTATACCAGATTATTAATCCAGACTAATACACTTGACATCATTTCTCGATTTACTGTTTATTGAGGAAACTCAGTGTACGATTAATGCAAGTTTATTGGCTATAAAACTTCGGCAGTTATGTTCCCTCAAATGACCAACTTTGTTAAATGACCTGCAAATGTAAACATCTCAACGTATGTACAAAGACCAATTTTGCATTAGTAGCATAGAGAACATTCGCAAACTACCCCCAGAGAACAGATTAAAGTGTTCTATAAAACAGTTATTAAAGGGATAGTCGTCACTTACGTTGTTCCAAACCTGTATGAGTTTCTTTCTTCTGTTTGAAAACAGTTTTCATTGTCAATTTTTTCCTTTTACTTATTTTGGGGAACATTGCACACAAAATGTGCATGTTCTACTATGTTTTAATTACTATGATGACCAGTAAAAACTAGCGCCCCCTCCTGGTTGGGAAATTAACATCCTAATATGTAACAGTCTTTTCATTGTTTCACTGATCAGACCGACATGGTCCTGCTTGTTGCCCATCCATGGTTTAGAGTTATTACGGGTAAAAACCTGCCGTAAATGTACACACAGTCCACACAAAAATGTTCTGGAGGCAAAATGGGAAATTGTGAAGCTTTTAATGATTTAATCATTGTTCAAAAAATGAGCAGGACTGAACCATACGCACTCCTGAGACATTTGTCAGAATATGAAAAGTTTGCTTAGGGACTGTTTAGTTAGGAGGAGTTAAATCTAAGGAGAAATGATCAGATGTAACTTTTCAATAAGACACTTCTCCTGGCCAAACTGCCAAAAGCATGAAAACGTGGCTTGAAAACAGCTCCATCAGGCTCGAGTCCAGATTTTAACCCTAAAAAGTATAATTGGTCTCACATTTAACACAAACTAATCAAAAAAATAACTACAAACTAACTCCTGAGGAAGTGGTAACTAAGTGGTAACTTGTTGGATGTCTGATCAGTAGGGCATGAGGTCAAATCTCAGCAATCTGCCACTGTTGAGGCCTTCAGCATGGCCTAATAACCTTGAATTACTCAGTGTGTAAATGTCACTATGAATAAGGGAATCTGCTAAACGCCATATGCTTTTCGGTCTACTCATCATTTCAAGTTGTTTGAAGCCATCGACACTAAATAATACTTTTCTTCCTAGGAAAAACTTGTCTGCAGGTTTACCCACAAGGCTTCACCCTTGATTTAAAGAAATTCACTTTAAGGTAAACACGTTATACTAATTACTATATTTAATTGTTGAATTCCTTTGTGTTAATGCTCATTTCCTGACCAGGTATTTATTGATTAGATCATTAAAACCTTTATATTGTGACATTTTATTTACTCAGGAGTGCAGGGAACGATGTGCGGACCGTTACATTTCTATAATTACCTCATGAGAAATGTAAGAACGTGTGAAATCATTAATAGGAAAATGCATCAAGCTTTTTGAGCCAGTAAATATAAATATTACACATGATTACAGTGTTGGTATGAATGTTATCTGACATATCTTATATTCTTACTTTACAATGTTTCTATGCCATGCTTTATGTATTTGAACACAGGATTCATAGGAAGTTTTTTGTTCAAAACTCAGAAACTCAAAGCAAAATGAGAGAAATAAAAAAATTTAATTTATACCGAGTTGCAATCTCACACCAGATGCAGTAAAACACTACATAGGAACCGTAGAGAAACTGCCACTGGAAAGATAACAACGTCATCCAGGGCCTTGCAGCTGTTGGGGCCATCAAAGGAGGGAATAAACTGTACTGTATATTATACACAGATGCTGGGATAACCCATGAAATGTGTCGTCACAGCGTTAGCATTAACTGTTAACGTAGTAACATAACCTGGGCACTTTGTTCCTGATAGAATGGGGAAAAGAACATCTCAAAATATTCAGTGTCTCATAACTTTAACTAAAGTTCTGTAATAAAACACTGCAGGTAGTTCGATCTGTGCATAAGTTCGTATACATGTTCTTTAATCAGTGTCTACAGGAATCCTCGGGGGGGTTTAACACACGTTTTGACTGGCATGAGAAAATGTAATTTATTCATTCAGATGTAACGTCTCTAGGTTACATATGTAGCCGTAGTTCCCTGAGGGAACGAGATGCTGCGTCGAAACGCTTTAGGAACGTGCCCGAGTGTTCACACTCTGAAATAATGTGTGTAATCAGTCAAAAATTTAACGCTGGCCGTCACCGGCGGGGTGACGTCACAACCAGAAAGTATAAAATGTCGATATCGAGTGAAGGCAGCAGCAGCTTCTGTAAGGGACGCCAGAGGTGTGGCATAGAGACGCAGCGTCTCGTTCCCTCAGGGAACTAGGGTTACATATGTGAACTAGAGATGTTCCCTTTCAGGAACTCTAGCTGTGTCAAAATGCTTTAGGAACGAGTGTCCAATCACGCCAGACTGACCAGTCCCTGCCTAGTGTGTGTCTGTCGAACACAGCTAGAGGAGGACTGAGGGGCCAGGAGTGGCACTGCGGTCTAGGTTAAAGAAACGCACAAAGGTCAACGGGGTGGACCAACCCGCAGCGTTACATATGTCTTGGAGAGGTACTCCAGAGGACCAAGATTTTGAGGCAGCCACACTCCAGGTGGAGTGAGCTCTGACCCCGAAGGGAGCGAAGAGACCAGAGGACTCAAAGATGATGTGATAGCATCAACAATCCACCTGCTCAGAGTCTGCTTATTAGCAGGGCGGCCTCTGGCCTCTTTTCATCCCGGGAAAGATCGCTCACAAGCGTCTCTTCAAACCACAGCATCGCTACATACCTGTGTACTTTCCGCCCCATGACATGTGAATACAACCTTAAAAGGGGCTGAAGGGGCTTCGCCCATGACCATGACACCTTAATGTGCAGGTCTGGAAAGAATGGGAGATCCCGACATGGAGGTTGCGACCCAGGTATCAGCGAGCGCTCGTACAGCTTACTGGACGGAGGGACTTTCTGCTCATGAGCCGGCCAAGTTATGTAGCTTGGCTACGCCGCAGGTCACAAACCCCGAAAAAGCTTACCGCTTATTATCTTCATTATTATTATTATTATTATTTATTTTTTACTATGAGGAGTGAGAGCACCTCCCTCGAGGAGTGCTCTCCGGGAGTGGAGCGATCGCATAGAAATGTGAGCAGAATGTGCGCGGCACAATGAGCGCGGCGCAATATGCGCAGATCATGCAGAGAACGTGCAGAGGAAGGGAGAAAGGGACAAGCCCGTCTCGAAACCCTCTGCGAGGTTCATTTGCGAGCCCTAGGAACTGCCGCTCCGCCCCCCAGCAGCGAGAGTGGGGGCAGAACCATGAGGAGTGCGAGCTCTCTCTCGAGAACCGACTAGCGTGCTCCGCTCCGCTCTTTTTTTTCTGATGAACAATTGACAGACAATTCAACACATACGCACAGAGCGCTTCCTTTAAACAAACAGAAGCTGCTGCTGCCTTCACTCGATATGCGTTTTATACTCCTGGTCGTGACGTCACCCCGCCGGTGACGGCCAGCGTCCAATTTTTGACTGATTACACACATTATTTCAGAGCGTGAACACTCGGGCGCGTTCCCAAAGCGTTTCGACGCAGCTCGAGTTCCTGAAAGGGAACTAGTAATTTATAGGATGTTCAGAAATTCCGAAAAAGTTACATACACTATATGGACAAAAGTATTGAGACACCTGACTTCCATCTGTATGTGGCTCCTCCCAAACCTGTTACCACAAAGTAGGAGGCACACAATTGTATAAAACATCTTTAGATGTGGTTTCTTGAAATTTTCACTTCACTTGAAGTAGGAGACCCAAAACCTGTTCCAGCATGACAATGCCCCTGTGCACAAAGCCAGTTCTATTAAGATATGCTTTATATGTGTTGGAGTGGAAGATCTTCAGTGGATGGTGCTAGAGCGAATGGTGACTAATTGTGGAATGGGATGTTCAAAAAGCACATCTGGATCTTATGATCAGGTGTCAACAAACTTTTGTCCATGTAAGGGGTCATTTATCATTGGATATAAGCACATTTCTGTGTGGCAGATTGTAAAGTGGTGTGTTTCAGAAAGAATTTCATAACGCAGTAAAATCTGTGCCTGTCAGTATGAACAGTTTCTTACTTCTCGTTTGCGTTCATTTTAGAAATGTAATTTACGAGCCTGTGGACACCCTGTTTAATACAGCACTACAGATCATGAGCACATCTTCAGCCTAGAGTAACTCTAATCTAAGCCACGTTTTACAGTTTTGAACCCTGTGACTAACACACACTGCTAATGTCATCACATCATACACTAAATGTTGTAAGAAAGTCTGATGCTAACGTTGCAGCTCTGTGGAAATTGCTCTAGAAACCCCCAAAAACAGATAAAAGTACAGGGAAAAGAACATCTGACAAAACTAACTACTCTGTATCTAAAATACTCATTTAGAGGACACGAGGCCCTGAGTGGGAGAAGGGACTATTTATACAGCACTGAGCGGGTGTTCGAGTATAAAAGGTGTGTGTTGGTGTGTGTTTGTGTGTGTGTTTAATGAGAGAGAAAAGAATATATTACCATCTGTGGTCATAAGATTTCGAATAGAAAAGGTATAATGGGAACTGAATATGTTTGTGTGTGTGTGTGTGTGTGTGTGTGTGTGTGTGTGTGTGTGTGTGT
>JAAIIK010000101.1:2257080-2282417 GCA_014706435.1 Silurus glanis
TTTTTTTTATATTATCACATTCAAAAAATCGAAGCAAACAGTAATTAGTGACCGAATCCATGAAGATTTAGACTGTTAATTAATATAAACAGTTTGCTATAATGGCTTAAGACTACAAATTCCATGGACAGTTTTGCATTCAAGTCTTTATCAGTGTACACTTGATAACCTCACCAATGATGGAACTATAACGAATGAACAATCAGTGTCTATGGATGTTCATGGACATGGAGCTCAGTGATCGGAAGGATCGTAAGGTCATGATTTCAAATCCCAGTCCCATCAATTCGCCACAGCTGTTGTAAGTCACTCTGGTTATGGGCATCTGCCAAATGCCATAAGTGTCCATGTAAATCCTTATGTGTCAGGTTCCTCTATATGTTTTTTTCCTCAAACCATCACAGGGAGTTTTTTTCTCACCACTGACTTAAATAAATTTAGGGACTTATTTATGAGTTCAAAAGTTATAATCGATTTCTGTAAAGCTGCTTTGGGATAATGTCGACTGTTAACAGGACTATACAAATAAAATTACTTGTATGAATTAAACTGAATTGAAAAAATAAACATAAGTGGCGGAACTGACATCAAAAAACATGCAACCATCTAAAAGAAATATGGTCATCAACCAGCCAATGTTCACAAACATGTCCAGAGAATATCCAGTAAGTTAGTTAGATTGTATTGGGAAGTACATCTGACTTTTTTTCAGCCATATGTGGTTCTTCCCAAACTGATACAGTATTGGAGGCACGCAATTCTATGCGATGTCTTAGCATGAAATTTTCCCTACACTTTAACTAGGAGACCTCTGTGCACGAAGCCTGCTCTATGAAGATCTGCTTTACATGGTTTGGAGTGAAAGATCTCCTGCTATAGAGCTCTAAATCCTAGTGAAATCCTTTGGGATGGATTTGAACGCTGACTGCACCCCAGATCTCCTCACCTTCTCACCTACATCAATACCTGACTTTACTAACACCCATGTGTCTCAATGAATCTCAACAATAAACTCCAAAATCTAGTGGAACGTCTTCCCAGAAGAGTGGAGGTTATTATAACAAGAAAAAGGCCTTAAATGTGGAATGGGATGTTTAGAAAGCACATACCAATCTTACAGTCAGGTGTCCACAAACATTTGTCCAGATAGAGTATCTAGTTACAAATAGCATTAGCATTGTTATTATTAGCAAGTTTGCTAGCCATGTTGATTTTTGGCTAGTCAGTATGTAAGGCTTGTATATTTATGTCTAATTCTAGCACCAAACTACATTAAAACTTACAGACATACAGTCAAATTTGTGTTCTGTTTTAAATTTGCTTACTAGAGCTAATGTTTCCATGCAGCCTGCCATTTTGAATTTCTTAGCGCATCATGTGACTGCAATTTCCTTGTAAAGAGACGCCAGATCTCCTAGACTGCGTCCTGTGGGCTTTTTCAGAAAGGAGAACTGGAACTATTCTCGTCTCAGAGACATTGTTCTTTATCTAATTGTCGATATTTGTGTCTCAGAGGGCAGGTGAGACGGCCAGGCCAGTGGTCTCCACGTCTCTCCAGTGGTCAAAAGCAGGTCTTGTGAGTGAGACTCCTAGATGAGTCAGCTAGTAATGTACAATATTATAATAATACAGAATAATACAATACTCACACACGATTAAATCGAAGTCATCGAGCTCTAAATGTGTAAAAGTAGAATAAATTCAGAGTCAGGTCGAGTAAGTGCATGTCAAAACAGAGACAGTTCGGCTACATGTTAATTATCCAGTGCCTCTGATAATTACCTACTAAATCTTATTAGCATAACAGTGTTGCACAGAGTTTTTTTTTCCCCCAGGCTCTGTATTTATACTAACCTGTAATTAAATAAACAGTAGATGACTAGGCTGTGTTATTTGGGCAACAAAGAGAGCATCAAATCACACTTGTACGCACAGGATTCAGATTTTCAGGCTGTTAATTAATAAAAGTGAATCTGCAATAAATGTGCAAAATAATACGCCTGTGTATGACACTAATATGAGGTCAAATTCGAGCTTAAGAAAATTTAATTATGCCACTAAAAGCACACAGGCACCGAATCTCCTTATTCTGTAGCTTAATGATAGATGGGGGATAAAATGTCTATAACAGTAGTCAATAATCAATCATGTATTTGAACAGGAATGTACCACTACAGAACATGGATTTGATTGATATATTATTTCGGAAAAATTACTACACGATGAATATCAGAACAGGCAGGTCCATCTTTCTTATAGAGTGTAAAAGGAAAATAGTTCCTATTGAGTGTAAATGTGTCAAGAGTCATCAAATTCCAATCGGCGTGGTCCAAATGAGCAAATCTGGCCGTGCTTTTCTTTGTGCGAGGGATGGCCTACTCTCTCATTAGCCAGTCATGGGCACCTGCGAGCTCATACATGGACCAGGACTCTTCGTTTGAGTGTTTTTGCTGCCCTGTGATTTACATGAACTTACTTTCTAAGGGGTCCAGGAATGGAAGCTTGGTGTGGCTGGGATTTGAATTAAACTCCAAAGTCCAATGTCTTAACCTCTAAGCATCCACATCCAGTTTTTTTTCACTTGTCCAACCCAATCACCTCAGGGTTTTTTGTCAATTTGGCTTTTAGTCTATACAACTCCTAGTATGTGTCTCTGTTGATACCAGTACCCTGCTGATCAACAACATCTTAGAAGGTTTTTATGTTTATGTAGCTTAGTGGTTCATGGAATCGGACTTTAAATCTATAGTTTGTGTGTTCAGATCCAAGCCACACCAAGCTTCCCCTCCTGGGCCCCATAGAAAGACCCTTAATCCTCATAGCGGCTCAGTTGTATTAATAAGATACATGATAAGACGCCCTCTGGATGAGGGCGTCTGCCAAATGCCTTAAAGGTAAATGTACATGAATGTCATCAGATGCCATTTTTTTTGGTCTCCCCAGAAAAATCGCCTGAATGTGGCCTTTGATCGAAGAGCTCACCTGGTTACCATGGCAACCATGTTAAAAGGAGTGTCCAGAAATGAACTGCTGTGTCAATCCAATGGATGTCTGTGTGTCTGTGTGTGTACCAGGATGTAGCTACATTATTAATGTGAGCAAAGGGAAAAGAGACATGATCAGAGCAAGCAGGCCGGTCTTGTTTTGAGAAACAAATGTTCTGAGTGGGAGGCTAAAGAGATGTGTGAAACAAACAAATGATCATTATTGCATTTTTTTTTTCCTCGGGAAAAATAGACATAATATTTAGTCATTCGTTAGTCACCACAGGCCACACGATTGCATAATATAGTATTAAAATGCTTCTGTTAGCTTGTGGTGTTATTGTGTCTACAGTTACAGCTTCGGTAACACAGGATCTTCCAGATGTTCCACACAGATTTTCAGAATGGAGGATTCTGAGCTGTTTATATGACGCAATTTTTTCCATAATGAGATATAAAATTTGCTTTTCTGGAAGGAGTCTCCAGTGCCGACCATAGATTGTGCCAGTGCCAGTTGTATCCCACTTAATGGAGATTTTACACATTGGTATTTGAGGCTAAACAACATTTTAATCAATATTCAAAATAAATCTTTTGTGCAACCTACATGTGCTCCATTATTGAACATTTAAAGGCTCTGGCATGGAGGAACACCTGGTTCCACAACTCCAACTGACAGTAGAAAGAACATTATTAATAATCACACACTCTGATGCTCATGATACTTCTCAATCACACTCTTGGTGTCACCCAGATGAGGACGGGTTTCCCTTTTGAGTTTGGTTCCTCTCAAAGTTTCTGCCTCTTACCATCTAACGGAGCTTTTCCTTGCCACAGTAGCCCCAGGCTGCTCATCAGGGATAAATACACATAATTCATGTATATTCAATTTTTTTGTTCTTGAATTCTTACTTTCTATAAAGCTGCTTTGAGACAATGTTCAATGTGAAAAACGCAATAGAAATTATCTTTTGAATTGAATTTAATTACATGTATGACTTTGTGTGTGATAGAGAAATGTAGTAATGTTTGAAAATGTGGTGTGAAGGATGTAAATGTTTCTGAAATAAAAGCCAGAAAGTAAAGTAATGAGATTGTACATAAGCTACGTCTGATACTCACATGTTAAACAGGTTGAGTCCGATGCGGTAGAGTCGCTTGCGTGCGACGTCTGTGGAGAGCGTCCCGCAGTGCGTGTCTGGGCAGTGTGTACGTGGTAAGGACATGATCATATTCTCGCATGCCGAAGTGGACGTGCTGCTGCTGCTGATTGGCTCGGAGCTGTTCTCCGAGACGCTCTGATTCGTTAGCGGCTTCTCCCAGGCCGACCTTACAGAGCCGGCTTCTTCGCCGATCGCCCGCTGATCCAGCGCTATCTCCTCACTAGGGGGCGGGGCTGGGAACTCAGACTCAATCGTGGTGGATGATTCTGATTGACCCCTGCTCTGCACCCCTGCCTGAGGCTCCGTGGCAGTTTCCTTGGAGATGCCGTTGCCTAGGGAAACCGACTCGAGCACCGAGGAGGACAGGCGAAAGTTGTGGTTGTCGATTTGCACCGTCACGTCTCTGAAGGCCATCATGAGCTTGCTGGCGCTGCGAGGAATGTTTTCTGCACGGGCGTTCTGCGTGGCCGCTTGAAGGCTGGTAGAGTCCATCAGCAAGCCCTCGGTGACCGATCCTGGGGGCGTAGTCACTGAGGTTCCTGCCCCCTCTCCGTCATGCACAGAGGTCCAGCTGCTCAAGGCCTCGTCTATGGAGCGGGCTAAAGACTGAACCTGAAAAATACAATAGAGCAAAATAGAAAGAAGAGAATTGGGTAGGATGCTGCAAAGCGAGACATACAAACGATTGGTTTAGATGATTCCTCGGACCAATCCTGGCACGTGTGGTCCGAGATCTGACCTGATCTTTTGTGAATGTAATCTAAAGATACGCTTTATCATTTTGAAGCTGTACCTGGTCACTGAAGGTGTCCTCCAGGTTTGTGAGTGTGTTGGTGGCACCTGTGGACATGGAGCTGTTGTGTGTGAGTGGTATGCCCATGAGAGAACATCCCTCCATCAGCGCACGTTCAGCAGAGAAGCCGCCTCTCTGCACCCGCACCCTGCGCATAGACATGCGTCTCGGAATGCCGCTTTCCAGAACCGAGTTACGGATCTTCTGGAAGTTCTTGCTGAGCTGGTACTGACGGAACGCCGTCTGGATCTTACAGGCAGCACGCCGTGAAATCAGTGCACCGCCGTACTTCTGCTCCAAATCCTCTATCTGCAACAATACAGAGAGAAAGAGAGGGAGGGAAGGAAGGAGAGAAAATAGAAACAGAGATAAAGTGATGAGTTTGTGACAGAATACCAGGATGAACGCATAACACATTTGCACTCCTTCACACTGGAAAGGTTATTTACTTTACTCTTCTTTTTTAACTCGTTCCCATGGAAACATGCTTGATCGCCAACCTTTATTAACAGCATGCTGATTTTAGCAAGTACTCCCACATGCAGCAGCGTGTAACCCTTTCTCTTAAGTTCAGACTTCAGCGAAGTGGATAATTAATTCGGGTGTATAAAAGAAAAAATAAATTAATTAATTTAAAAAAAACGCCACAAATAATATTCCTGTATAAAAACTGAAAAACACTCGGGATATAGAAGATTATTTATTGACAGGTTTTACTGCACAACCCAGTCTTCATAAACGAATTAATTAATAGTTTAAATATGCAAAATATGCAAAAATATGCAAACATTTATTACAATTTGTTTACAGACATGGCGTAATTTACTGAAAGTCTTTCAATTATAATACATTGTTATATTTTTTTACTTTTAGTGGTACGATGTAAGGTAAATAAATAAACAAAAAAAATCAGTTTTCAACATAATAACGTTGAAAAAAAAACAGGGGTCTGAATACTTTCCGAATGCACTGGTAGTAATATAATATTCTGTATATTATGTGTATATGTACATGCTGAATCCAAAAGTTTGCAGACATCTTTCCAATAAGATTGGTATTTTGCTTTTTAAACATTTACGGCATTTAACAGACGCCCCCAGAGGGACATACAAAAGTGCTTTGAGTCTCTATCAATGAATAAATCAACACTAGTTCACTTGGTTACAGACTTAAGATAACATTACCCTAAAACATTGTTGTTCAAGTGTTTCAGGAAGAAGTTTATCTTCACCCGATTCCACGTTTACGTGTTACATCAACTGTATTTACTAACTACAATATCTGATGCGATAGTAAAATAACCCACAGTATGCTGATGTTGCAGTTCATTACTGTTATATATTTATTTATGTCTCTTTATAACAACACTTTATGTTGTGGAGCATCTTGTCTAGCAAATAAGTTCCCAGTAGGACGTACAGTCGTACACGTTTATTCCATCGCCAACCTCTGTTTAAATGCATATTAATTATCTCTCATCATATTACAGAAAAGTGGAAAGTGGAAAACTCATCAGCTCGAAAGACTTTCATGGGGGAATTTACACCTTTACTACTAACTGTTACTGGTACTTGAGACTTCCATGAATTCTAAAGAACTTCATGTTTACATTATATAGAAGTGAATTTACATCTACAAGTCCCTGCATGAGCTGTTCTAATAATAAAAAACATAGTATTGAAATAAATGCATGAATATACAGTAAACATGTGGAAATGTTTCACTCCACAAGGTCAACACACTCTTTGGTCCTGCATTAAAAACTGTTTCTTTTTTTTTTTTTTTTTTTTTTACAGCCTCTCAGGTTTTACTCTTCTGGAACTCACCATGGCTAGAATAATTATCACATGTAAAAATCTCATTTAAGTCGTCTTTCTGCCCCCTACTTTCCACATGACTGTAATAAGCACCTCACTCCCACTACCTTCACACGTAATTTAACAGCCTGCACAGAAATGAGCAACTTTACAGATAGCCAACGAATCATATACCAAATGAGCCATAAAATGGAACGAAAACCAGGCTGGGTTCTGTCCTTGTTCTTCTTGAGAAGATCCATCTCTGATCATCAGAGGTGCCAAGTGTTATCTTGATAGGGCTGGTGTATGTACAGGTTTTTATTCCAAGCAAGCAGTAGCCACCGCTCTATTGAAAGCCAAGATCAGCTTCATTATACAGGTGGAATCGGAATGAAAACTACGCCAGCAATTTCTGGAAAACACTGGACACCTCTGGTGTTGAAAATACAGTAGTATATATATATATATATATATATATATATATATATATATATATATATATATATATATATATATATATATATAAAATAATTTTTTTTTTTTTATAATTTTGCATTAAATGCCATCTTCGAGAAACTAGACTATTCCTGTATTGGTTTAAAGTATTAATCCTCACTTCAAATGTAACTTCAGTTACTGATGTAGGTGAGGTGAGGAGGCCTGGGGTGCAGTCAATGTTCACATTCACCCCAAAGGTGTTCAATAGGGTTGAGGTCAGAGCTCTATAGCTGGAGATCTTCCACTCCAACCCATTTATATCATATCTACATGGAGCTATGGGGCAGGTTTGGGTCTTCTAGTTCAAGGGAAGGTAATATTTCATGCTACCACATTCAAAGACGTCCAATACACTTGTGTGCCTCCACTATTGTGGTAACAGTTTGGGGAAAAATCACATGTGGCTGAAAAAGTCAGGTGTCCCAAAACTTTTGTTTATCTATATATATAAAGCTCAAATACCACTGACTGACTCACTCACTCATCACGAAATCTCAAAAACCACTGAACGGATTGCAATGAAATTTGGAACATACCTTCCTCTTGGGTCTTAGGTGCTCACTAAGAAAGGGTTTTGAAAAATTCGCCCTGGATCGCGGCTAACTCGCGAAAAACGCGATTTCTCACGCATTGTAAATTCTTCGAAATAACATTACGGATCCTAATGAAACTTAGTACATTGTTCCTTATTAGATGTTAGATGCACGATAAAAATTATTTTCAAAGTAGTTTGCCCTGTATCGCTACTACAAAGGGGTAGTACTTTATTTGTTGACGTTACGTTCTGATCTCTGATCATCCAGTCCTGCTCAGTGCTTACTGCTTATTGCCATATTGCTTAGCGTTCTGCCTTCCGTAGCGAAGCACGGGTACTTTCAGCTAGTATATTGTATATAGTTAAAAAATTGCTACATGTCTTGATCATCTGGGGCTACATGCTGAAAAAGTGAAATGCTTCATGGAGCTACCAAAACGTTAATAATTACAAATAGTTATCGCATCATGAGGTATGGAACCATCAACGGAAAACACATTTTCAGATTCCCTGGTTTGTTAATGGTGTATTTGTTTAAAAATACCCACAATAAAAGTACAAGCTGATCTACGCATCCCATAAAAAGTGTTTCGCACATTAGCTGCAATTAACATCTAAATTTAGACCGTTTTCAGCTCCAAGATGTAAGATACCAGGTTGTGTTTACGCATTATGCAGTTTACTGAAGCGATTTAATCATATCCTGTGCATGTAAACCAGATATATCTGAAAACTCACAGAACTTTGATTGCATATTATTATCTACCTAATTAGCTTAATGCATAGAAGCACCTAAAAATATCTCTTATGGTCCAGTAGACCTGAAAACCGCTAGAGGAATTATGAATATATACAGAATATTACGCTTGGTATAACCCTTTTACAAATCTCTTGGTTAATGTAATTACAAAAACTATACAAACTATGCATGTCCTTACAAAAATTATAGAACTAAAAATAAATCTTCCACAAAACTACAACAAAAGTTAAGTAATCACTTACACTGGACACGAGACTGGCCAAAAGAATATGGAAGTAAAAGTATTTCCCCATGACTACGGCTTCTTTCAGCAGGATTATGCCCCCTGCCCCACTGCAAAATTGTTCAGGATTGGTTTGAGGAACATGGCCAGGAGTTTAAGGTGTTGAAATTCCCCAGATCTCAATTTGAGTATTTGGAGGCCCTACCTCCACGCATTTTCTGCTAATGTCCTGGTCCCAGATACTTCAGAACATATCAACAAGTCAGGGATGTATTTTTTTGGTGGCACAAAACACAATATTGGGCAGGTGGAGTAAGAAGGCATTATTAATTAGATAATAATACAACTAAAATAGTCGGATACGGTTATTATAATATTTAATTGTCTCTTATTTACCAACCTAAAACTTTCCTGCACTCTATAATTTTAATAAATTTGGAGAGCCACGTTTATGGAAGAAAAAAAAAAAAGACTATCAATTGAAATACAGTTTATTTAATAATTCCTTACAATCTTAAAATAATCAGAACATTCATCGGAATTATGAATAGAAAAATGCTGATATTCGCATGTAGCATTACTAATGTCTACTATGTCTGTATAAAATCCTGACAATTATATCATTTATACAACTTAGTAGTTCAGCATTAAGGGCCTTGCTCAAGGGCCCAGCAGTTGCCGTTTTGTTTTTCTGGTACTGGGATTTGAACTCATGACTGGTCCAAAGTCCAATGCCTTAATTCCCCAGAGAGCTACCACATGTATATATATATAAATATTGAATTTTTAAAAGTCTTTAATCACCTCAGCACCTTTGACCTGCCATAAGCTTGAGGTTGACTTCCAGGGGGTCTTTGTATCATGCAGATTTGCTTTAGCTGTCAAGCACATGTATGCATTGTTTCCTTCCTGTATGTGACATTATTCTCGCGATTGCTTTTTCACAACTACACAAAATGCTTCAGTTTATTGACCATCTTAAATCATAACTTCTGTACACTTTGTACATGTTTTACCCAACATAATTAGCCAATACATTAAATTTAGTACCGTTTAGCAAGAAAACACTTAGAGGTCTCTAATAGAAGACGTTAACAGCCAGGTTCATGGACTGTAATGTACCTGTTTTTGTTTGAGATCAGGAGAGAGCTCGTAGTCCGGCGTATGTGGACAGGATCTAGATCTCAACTGAGCATCATCCTTCTCTTCTTTCTCCTCCACTCCTTCAACATGATGGATTGAACTGCTAAAAGGACAAAGACATTTTATTATCCCTCAGTTTAGCACACAAAACCGAAAAACGAGGTACTTGTTTTTCTGATGCATGTAAACAATACCAAGGGCTACCGTACTTGGAGAAGACGTGACGGCATGCAGTGAGGAGTTCATACTGAAATTAATCCCAGCGTTGGATTTATCTCTTGATTTAAGTACCGCTTACACAGCGTGCGCATGACACGATTTGGCCAAAGACAGCAGTCATTAAATATGGGAAACATTATTTCCGACAGTTGAAGACAAAATAACAGTGTTTACTTCATTATAAAAATGTTTAAATACTTATTTAAATTATGTCTTAGTATCCCAAAATAATGAGGATTCTCTACATAAAAGACTCTAATGTGACTCTCAGCACACTGATCTATTAATAGAATGATATTCATGAATCAAACACTGATTGATATCTAATAAATTATCATGAGCCCAAAACCTTTTCTTTTCAACAAATAAAAAAAAAAAAAAAGCACGAATAAGGCCACGGGTGTTGTGGAAAGTTCAGGAGTTCAGGAGTTTCTTCGATCGTTTATTGCTGTTTAACCGATGCTGAACTGTATTTTCGTGATAAGTAGATACCACCAATGAGAGTTCTAGCTTTAATGACGCCCTGAGTGAACCACCCCATGACCCAAAGTCTCCCCCATTGATTAGTTTCAGCTTTGAAAAGCTCCTCTCTGCTTCAGCTACCGTCACTGGATGAGTATGAAATTTTCTCAGAGCAGTCCACAAATTTGGATACATTTCTGAGCACATTATACATGTATAAATATCATCCTAAATGCATTTATTGCACAATTAAATACACATCATTGTGCACAATTTATTAAACTCTCAGAACCAAGAACTCCTTCAATAATTGTAGCCATAAGATACATACAACATCTATATCCTTATAATATATGTCTTTTAAGCTTTTAAGATTCCCCTTACTGAACTCCGTTCAGGACCTATTCATTGCAATCACAGAAAACCTTTATGACATCACCTCAATTGAAGGTAACCAAATCAATAAGTGTTCTTTCCAACTAGACTAGTGAGGTTTTAATCGTTTTGTTGCTACACCCATTATGATCAAATAAATCATTTGAATTATAATGTGATGCAAACTAAAAGAAATGTTGCTCTATGTGTAAAAGCATAGCAGGCAACGCAGCATTGATGATAGACAGCTTTAGCCCATACTATCATCATAACGAGAAATGAGTGATAGAGCTGCATACACACCTTTATCTTTTGCACGTTTCCCCTCTACTCCTTTCCTCTTTTGTCTGAATTGGGCCTAAATTAGACCCTTTTTTTCGTCATCCATAATTTCAATTTGGATTCAGCGCTCCTTAAGGACGTGACCCCCGGCAAGATGCCACTCTGGGCTGCTGCCTCTGTCGCCGGAATGCGCCACTGCCAATCAAAACAATTTTAAAACAGAGCTGTAGCCTGATTGGTGGCTTGCTGTGTGCTTGAGCAGTTAAGTTTTTATCCACTCATATATAAAAAAGAACGCCACAAAAAAAAAGTGAAATATTTGACTTTGAAATAAGGAGAAGTTAAAGTGAAAGTCTCCCCAAACGGAAATACTTCAGTAAAGTACAGATATGTGAAAAAGCGACTTAAGTACACTAACAAATTACATTTACTTCCTTACTGTCCAACACTGGTCTTACAGCAATCAAGACGTAGCAATTTTTGAGTTGTATACATTACTTGGACAAAGGTATTGGGACACGACTTTTCCAGCCATATCTGGTTCTTCCCCAAACTGTTACCACAAAGTTGGATCCACACAATTGGACAGGACGTCTTTGGAAGCTATAGCATGAAAATTTCCCTTCACTTGAGCTGAGACCCAAATCCAGCATGACAATGCCCCATATACCATATCTTTGTGCAGAAATTCTATATTTACATACAATAAATAAAACAAATATATAATATATATATATCATTTGTTAATACTGCGTGGTCTCCTCACCTCACCTACATCAGTACCAGACTTTACTTCACCCTTTAACTGAATGAATCTCCACAAATCTCCACATGAACACCAAATTATAACAGTAAATGTGGAATGGGATGTTTTAAAAGCACATACCAATCCCACAAACTTTTCCTTATAGTATACCTACACAAGGGCCATATTCAGAGGAGACTTAATCACACATTGTGAGGAGTTAATACTGAATTTGTGCACACTGTTAAAATTTGGGATTAGGGATTTGTCCCAAGAAGAATCATGTCTTAGTTCACTTTCTGTATCTGTCAATGTTCTATGCAGAAATTCATGTTTTGGGAATGTATAAAGTATCACATATATATATATATATATATATATATATAATAGTCCTGTGTGCTTAATGCAGGTCTTACTGCAGTAAGATCATTCGTGTGTGTGGACTGTTAATCCGAGACACATTTTCAGAGACGCTAAATTAACATGAATATACAGGGCTCTTTATAACTAAATTATTTTGTTTTCATTTTACATACATAAAATTATGTCTGGTCGATGTATCATGGCACTATTAGGGCTTTTTTTTAAACCTTTGCCTTATGAGTCTATTGTTGTGTTTTGATGTATTGTTTTTTAAGCTGTTTAAATGCATCGAAACACACAAAAGTAGTTCATTTAAATCTCTCAGCTGTCTGTACGGCAAATTGGATTTCCGATAAAACCGTTGGCAAGCCCTTGATTTCATTTTAAAGAAAAAGCTTTATGGGGTAGAGCTAATTTGCAGAGTGTAATTTCTGATAACTTCAGGAGTCGGAAAGAATGGGTGGTGAATTTCGGGACTTGGTGCAGTCAAACAAACCATGTACCTGAGTTAAAGTACCTAAAGTACCTGGGTAAAATCTGACTCCAGGAAAAGTAAAAGTGTCCCTTTAACTTTCACTTGAGTTAAAGTACTAAAGTATTTGCCTTCAAATGTACTTAAGTATCCAAAGTACTATGATTTATTATGGCTATAATGTTCCTATTATCATTTTGATCAAAAGACTTTTTGCTTAATCAACTCAAGTTTATGTGAAAAGACTCGAATGTGACTCAAACCGATCTATTAATAGAATGATACTAATGAGTCAAACACTGATTGATTTTTTTTTACAAAAATCTTTTTTTTTTTTTTTATGAGTTTTGTTCATTTATTCCTCTCAAAATGTTCTGCTGGCTGTTGATCTGATGCTGAACTGTATGTTACATTTTTTACTCAAATGTAGTCGAGTAAAAAGTACAATATTTGACTTTGAAATGTAGTGAACTTATAGTTAAAATCTCCCCACATGGAAATACTTCAGTATAATACAGCTACGTGAAAAAGCGAGTTAATTACAGTAAGAAATTACAATGCAACATAAAATGCAGAGGAAAGAAAACAAGATCACTGTAACCTGAGATGTAATGAGATGCTGGACAATGAGTGTAAACTGAGACATAGATACAAAACAAGTGATACAGAACACTCACATGACATGATCCAGTGAGGTGCAGGGGCTTATTTCAACATAAACCAAAAAAATTTCAACATAAACCGGAAAATCCTAAAGATAACACAGTTAGAGTTATAAATGTGGAATGTAATAGGCAGCTGAAAATATTGTGTTTGGAAAATAAAGATTAGTAAATGTAATAGAAATAAAAATAACTGCGAGAATGAATAGCGAGAAGACTGCATTGTTTTTAAAGAGATTTCTGAATCTTTCGAAACCAAATCCAAGTGATTAAAAATCCATCAGCATTTTTTAAATCATAGGGGTACAGAAAAGAAATGAATCCTTTTAATCCTCTTTCTGCATCAAATGTTTTTCCTTTAAATAGAAATGGCCATATAATCAGTGTGTGAGTGTAATATCTGTAATAGTACTACGATGAGAAATTATTTCAATTAAATAATTATATATTTCATACACAGTCTATGTAGTTCTTCCTATTCCTCAGTGCTAAGATCTCTGTCATTTCATCCATCCCCGTGCATGCTGTAAAGGTTTGGGATTTGCATGAAGCCTGGGTAATTTGGGGGATTTTCTGCCACTTACAGCGATAGGGGGGGGTGAACACTGTCATTAAGACTGACAGGTTTATAGAGTGTCTATTTTCAACTTCAGTCAGATCGAGTGGCTTTCGCTCGCTCTCAGTTCGCTTCTCCTGCTGTACTTCAAATGATGTCTGAAATCCGGGTGTTATCCATCAAACCGTCACAGCGGTGCCGTTCATCATCAATCTGCCGAAGAAGCAAACGTCTGCTGAAGCTGTTTTGAGTTTGATCTAGCCGGGTTCTACACCAACCCACCACTGCAGAATTCTGCGACTTGTGAGAACTGATTGACCTATATTTACAGTCTTTTAATCAGTACCGAAGACCATTGCTTCCTCGGAGATAATTAACACTGCTTAATTACATCATGATGTGCTGCGTGACTCGAGATCTTCAGAGGAACAATTTTTTACAGCTGAGGTTTTCATTAAAAAAGCTAGTAATGTTAGTAATTGTATAAAGATAATACGTTGCTACTTCTGATCTTTGTACAAACGGATTAGCTTTCTCTTCCTAGTAAAAGAAGAAGTGGTATCTCAGTGGTCAAGGCCCTGGGTTACTGATTGGAAGGTTAGGGATTCAAACCCCATTATCGTCAAGCTGTCTGTCTTGGGCCCTTGAGCAAGGCCCCTAATCCTTTGTGCCCTATGGGTGTTGTATCGTGTCTAATCTCAGCCTTCTAACATCGCAGGACTATTTCTTTCTCAACACTTTTACACTGAAGGTCCCGGCCTGCATCTGGATGATGTTCTCTTCGATTGCAGGCCACTCTGTGCAGCTGGGGGTGGTTTCTCATCAACGGTCTGGAGATCCATGAAATTACAAAGTAACACAGGAGCTTCGAGGATGGATTTGGACTGTAGTTAATGTGAACAATCTGCTACACTGACTCAGGACTACCGTTTGCATCTGATCACCATCACTGCACACCTCAACATCGTTTAGCTGAAATAAATGGACATTTGGTGCCACCCAGATGAGGACGGATCGAGTCTGGGTCCTCTCAAGGTTTCTTCTTTATGACATCTCGGGGAGTTTTTCTTTGTCACAGTCGCCACCAGCTCACTCGTTAGAGAACCTACACTTATAAAGAACTATTTTATTCATTCTTTATCACCGTATTATCTGTGTAAAGCTGCTTTGAGAGAA
The DNA here is from genome assembly GCA_014706435.1 of Silurus glanis. Classification (NCBI taxonomy): domain Eukaryota; kingdom Metazoa; phylum Chordata; class Actinopteri; order Siluriformes; family Siluridae; genus Silurus; species Silurus glanis. The sequence goes on from JAAIIK010000101.1 coordinate 2,272,291, forward strand.
TGTTAATTGTTAATAGCACAATACAAATAATCATGAATTACCTGTGGTCTGGATATTACTGGCTAAACTGGACTGTATCAATATTAAGCAGTATTAATTTTAGTAGTAAATATTCCCACGAGTCCAATACAACAAGATAGCAGGTCATTGTTGTCCTTTGGTTTATAGCTTTGACACCTGTGTTGTAAAGTTAGAACAATAAAGGGGCTGTGTAAGACGCCACAGGCTGAAGAATCTCAATTCACACTGTTCACAGTCTGTCAAGTGAGATCCAATCCGTGCAAGAACTTGTCTGGCTAAACCAACTGTGTTTTCAAGCTTGTCATTTACAGTAATGATGTTTGACTCGCAGCCTGACGGTGAGCTGATCCATCATGGCTTTTCTCTTAGCGCAACATGGCGTCTTTTAACAAAGGCACGAAACAGGAGTGATCATCTCATCACTGAAAAATACATTCTGCCTAAAGAGGACTATTACATTTCATACAAAACGAACGCACATTGTTGTGTAATTCTCTGCATTATAAAGCATGTGAGTGTCAAAGGAGCAAAGGGTTCGTCTGTGGACTTTGCTCAGCAAAACCTCAGAAGCGAAGAAACCTCCCAGCACACCACTTTTCCTCTGAAAGCAAACGTGAAGAGACTTTTATTGCAATAAAACACGCTCTGCTGACTGGGTACTTTGTCAGCACAACAGTCAGTAAGTACTCTAATACCTGAAACACACTCTTTCACACACTCACAGGAAACATACTGTATTTCATAAAGTGTGCAGAACTAAGAAGCTGTAGCTATACATGATACCCTAAAGCGCTAGTAAAGGGTGAAATATGTATATAATCTTTTGATTTTTCTATATAATAATAATAATAATAATAATAATTGCTCTATTCACCATGTTCAGTTTTCACAGCCTGCCATGCGGGAGTAAAGATAAAAGGTTTTACACAGAACAATGTTATCAGATAAAAGCTAATTGAGGTTCAACAAGAAGAGCGTCCCAAATCTCATACCAGCTGTTATAACAATGCTGTTATGGAATGATCACAAATGGTATGAACATAGAAATTTGAAGAAGGTCATACTGTACCTGTGTGTTCCTGTGATGTTCTGAAAGCATGTTATGACAGTTGACTTCTTTCATGTAATGATGGTTGACTTCATGGTTGACCACAAATTTAGATCCATTAAGCCGCTGAGCAACTCTGAGAACTTTGAGGATGGATTTGGACTGTAATTAACATCTCCAGCCTACTACAATAGGTTGCATGCACATTTCTGCATTTAAGCGCCTAAGGTGACTTCACACCTCACTGGCTTTATAATTAGGGATGAACAATTATAAGGAACAAACTTATATGCAGTGTTGTGCTAGTTACTAAAAAAATAGTAACTATTTACAGTTACTCGTTACTTCATTCAAAAAGTTACTTTGTTGATTATTTATACCAAAAAGTAATGCGTTACTGTTAAAAGTAACTTTTTAGTTACTTTTTTAAAGAACGTTCTTTAATGTTCCCATTAATGCCCTTTTATGCGTTATGGTCTATACAAACACAAAACTGACTTAAACACAAAGTCATTTTTAAACACTATTTTATTGAAGTCAGACCAGCACAAACTGAATATATCACAAGGATTTCTGAAATAAAGAACAAAACAAGCTGAATAATATATTCACAATCAAACACTAAAGTGGCTTCTGCACCATAAAAGCTGTTGTGTTGAGCTCTTAAAAATGTTCCTTTCACAGCTTAAGTATGAAAACTATCAACAATGTAGAACAGAACACCGGGTTAGCTTCTAGCTTCTAGCTTCGTCGAGGCATAGAGTTTCTGGAGGAGCTTCGACAGATTGGAGTTGCTGTTTATCGCAGTAGATACGACCTTCGAACCAGAAAGACACAGCTTACATTTGACTAAAAAGTTTTGGTATTTATGCTCAACTAAAGTGAAATAATGAGCGTATTTCCACTTTGAGAAACTCGTCTTGCTCTCGCCTCGACTCGCCATTACTGCCGCACAGACCTGAATAAACGGAGACTTCTTCATGTTTACAGTGGTTCATCCACCAATCCTACAATGCGTCTCTGCTGTAAACAGGTCAGACTGTAGTCTACACTTCAGCCCAAATTCATTCATTTAAAAAAGTAACGGGTAACGCACCATACGGTAACGGTAACGGAGTTACTTTATTTTTAAAAGTAACGCGTTACAGGATTAGTTACTGTCAAAAGTAACGCGTTACTGCCCAACACTGCTTATGTGCAATAAACTTACACATTCTTTTATACAACCTTATAACCACTTTATCTGTGTAAAACTGCTTTGAGACAAAAATACAAATAAAAATGAAAAAATGCAAAATATTAGAAATTTCTCAATTAGTCACAAAGTGTTTGGTTCAAAGGTTGCTCCAACATTGCATTGCATTCATAAGCATTACATATGAAAAAAAAATTATAATAATAATGTGCTCAAAACGCATGAGACAGATTGATCAAAAGTTCTTGCAATGTTCGAAAAACCATTCTGCCAAACTCTGGGCTGAAGCTTTAAAGGACTGATGATGTGGAATGATGATTAAAGGGGGGATGATGATTAAAGGAATGGTGATGTGCTACTGGTAAAGACATTTACATAATCCGAGTAGAATTACTGCTGTGTGTGTGTGTGTGTGTGTGTGTGTGTGTGTGTGTGTGTGTAACATACTCATACACACACACACCCTCTCTCTCATGTTTTTCCTCTCACACAAACACACAATCCCTCTCTCCCAAAAGCATACATGTCTCTCATATCACCCTCTCTATTTGTGTTCTGTTCTCTTGGCACACTTTCGGAGCATTCTCTCTCTCTGATAAACACACACACACACACACACACACACACACACACACACACACACACAAAATCTCCCGTTTTCTTTTCACCAGCGTTTCTAAATTCACCAGAGAAGACTTACTAGCACAATCCCTTTGCCTTTTCTCATGTCAGATTATATTTTCCTCACAGCCTGAGCTAACCCTCATCTTCTCTTCGAAATTCTATTTTAAACGAAAGAATCGTGTTCCAGAATCCGCACTGAAGAGCCTGATCGGTGATGTCCAGCTTGTCCGGGATCGTGGATTTGGTTCTGATTATTATCGCCAATGAACCCATGTAGCAGATTAACTTTAAACCCTTTAATAGAGTGTTCTGTAGGATCCTGTTATCTGATTTGCAGTTGATTTATCTCAAGTCGGAATTATGTTATTATGTTGTCTGTGAAATCGACCTAGGAGGTGAAAAGAAAAACATGGACGTCCATGCTCGTCCTTTTTAGCAACAATCTAGTGTGCTAAATCTATTCATCTCCTGAAAGTAGTGAACTACTGTATAGTCAGTTTTTTGGATTTGGACCTCTGTTTGCTTGATGACTTTGATTCATCATTTGCTTACATCCACTTGTTTGCCTGTTTGGCAACACAATATTGGATTTTCACATTTTGAAATGGTTTGCCACACGCTTTGTGTACTAAGACTTTATACGTACCTCGAACAGCCAACATGATCACCTTCAGGAGCTTCAGGGGCGGGGCAGCAAAACTGGTGCAGGACAGTCTGGCTTCTGTAAAAGAGAAGCGAACATTTCTCATTAACATCGTTAACATGAATCTTTAATTCAATCGGCATCTGTAATTGGCATATTTTCTATTTACACTCCTGCTGAAGCGCTGAAACCTCATTATATCCACCAACATACTGTTTCTTTTGGCAGCTCTTTCCGAACGCAAAGCTGTGAATGATGTGTTAAAAGCTGCGAAATCCTTAATAACCAACAAGCACTGAAGATTATTTTCTATAAATCAACACATCATCCTTCGAACATCTACAGGTTTGTTTTACATTCCCAGGACTATTATGTCATTAGGGGACCGAGCACCAAAGATGGATCCAGTTGATTGCATTGGATTTAGTCAAAAAGTTTTTTCTCAACAAATAATATGCAATTAAGGCCAAATTTGGCAAGTATGATCAACAAACCTTGACCTTAACAAACATTATCGAGAGAATTTTAATGAATATATTTAACATTTAAAGAATAATTAATCTTTTTTTCGGCTTTTACGCTGGATGCCCTTCCTAACGCAACCTTCCCCACCTTATCCGGGCTTGGGACCGGCACTAAGAGCGGCTGGGATCGGTTCTCTGACCGGGACTCGAACCCGGGCCGCAGCAGTGAGAGCGCCGCATCCTAACCACTAGACCACCAGGGAAGGAATAATGAATATTTAACATTATTGTTTAAACCAGATGTATAGTATATAATATGATCATATTCATAATGATTACTGGATTATTTATTTCAGTGCTGGTCATTCACATACTTCCATATATAAACTGTCTTTATATATCGGACTTGTATGGTGTTGAAGAATGGAATGGTAGCCATGATGGTTCAGGATTTCTTTTAACCACAATCAACTTTCTCTGCTCCGAAACAACCTCAAAGCTTCAGTTAAGCTTCCACCTCCATGTTTGACTGTGCTTGTGTAGATTTAGTGGTCTAAATCATTACAAGTGAGATTTAAAATCTCCGTCTCAGACACTGCATAGCAAGAAAATTCTTGGATGCAATCAACACCCAGCCAATCGACATAAGTGTATTTGTTTAACCCGATTCTGAATACAAGAAACTTTCCCAGTTTAAATCTTGATAGTGGCAGCACATCATCACAATCATATTTGGGAAGTATTTTACTTCATCATTTTAATTGAAACCCAGAAATACGTCTTCAGAAAGGATGTTATTTGAGTAGGCATGAAGTATAAAAGTAGGTGCTTTTACTATGGGTTATTCAGAAACCATTTACTCAACAACTCAGCCGAAGTGTGCATTCATAGGAAGTATAAAAACACGTTACTACTCACATTACTGACATGTTTTTGAAAGGCAAATACATTTAAAACAATGACACATAATTAATAAATGGCATGGCTTATGCTGGATGTGCATTTTTGTCATACAGAGCTTTCTTTCTCTCTCTCTCACACACATACACACACACACACACACACACACACACACACACACACACACACACACTATCCATCTCGAGAGTGGATTAGAAGGCAGCTGGCAGATCAGCTCTACATCCTCTATGGGAATTTGACTTTAATGCTTCGCTTAATGCACAGTATGCTGTGTGTGTGTGTGTGTGTGTGTGTGTGTGTGTGTACATTTCTATGTTCATAGTTTTGTCTGTAAGTGCACTTAGGCATGCCTGAGAGATAGGAAGTCCTCATTTTTACTGGAGCTTCACATTAACATGACAGCCTTCCATCATCCGACCTGTGCTGCATTAAAGCCTTCCATCTGGCAAATCAGGTTATTACTACGACAATGCCGTCGGCTTTCTGGGTACAACAACCCTCAAAAGTGTACTTTCCATCATTCTTGCTGTTAGGAAACCATAGGCTGACAAAAAAAAAAACAAATGCTGTGAAGATTGAAACAGTCTGTTTCACGGTTCTCTGTAGAACCCAAGTCTCATTCTCAATCAGAAAGGGGTTTCTAGAAGAACCCAGGAATATCCAGTGAACCCTCAAGCACCATAATTGCATCAATTGTTCTATTTGTGGGATGACTATAACATTACAACAAAGTATTTTCCTATTAGATAAAAAAAAAAATCAAGAAGAATCCATCAAGAATCAAGTAAAACTCTATCATTTATCCCAAAAACCCATGAGAAACTTAATGAAAAGACATTTTTACAGGTACAGCTCAGTCTTTTTTCTTTATTCTGAAAACATTAAGAGATTTTGGTGCTGTTTTAGGTGTAACTTAGAACACCCTAACATAGAACAGTGTGTTTGCCTTAGTGTAATGACAGGAATGCTTTTAATGGACATTTAATATTGTTGAATTGTTCAAAAATGGATACAAATTCATACTCGATTTAGTGAAACATTTAATTGCAGCCAGATTTCGGTAGTATAAGCGATCTGAAACTGATATTTTGAAGTAATTTATGGTCCCACTGTTTAAAATGAACATCTTTCGGGTGCTGTTGTAGGAAATGAACGGTGGTAAAAGTGACTCTATATTTGGGTTCATTAACACAGAGGATCTGTAAAGTTTTTATCATACAATCTGTAACCTGATGATCAAATGATATCCTTTCAAAAATATGATATTTGATCAATCTGAATAACCGCAGGCAATTTTGTAGGAAATAATGGCTTGCCTATGCAGTCTGTACAGCAGACAGCAAATAAAACAACGTGAGTGAGGAGCGATTGTTGATTTTTATTGATTTTGTTGAAAGGGTGATGTGAGTCCTCATTTTTTGTCAATCATAATGGCTTGGAAATCGATGCACTTAAGATCCTTAGTGTTAGAGTTAATTTTATTTTGTATTATTTGGTTGTTTATTATGTACTATTATTATTATTATTATTATTATTATTATTATTACTACTACAACAACACAACAAGATGGTGATTCTGATTTTGATAGCTTCATTATAATTTATAGGTCAATTCTATGAAGGTTTGCATCATTTTTATCAGGCTTTAGACTGAACAGTAACTGATGAACCCTGTGCATTCTTAGCAGGGCGATTTGCGCAGGAGGCAAAGGCAAGCTCTGAGCTCGTGCCCGTCGCCCCGTTTGCGCGTGCACCGCTCGACGTAACAGAGTAAAAACTCCGAAGTTGTTACGTAAGCATGACGGCGTGGCGTCATCGGTTACCGTTTCTGCACCGATTGCACGCGCACGGATCGAAGTGACTTACTCGGAATTCCTCGGTCCGGTCCGACAGAGCGCGATGGACATCTGGGGCACCAGGGACCGGCAGCGCGTGTCCGCGTCCGTGTCCTCGGCGGACGAGTCGGCGCTCGAACCGCCGGGCGCGGCGGGTACCAGCTGCATGTCTTGCGGCGAGTGGCGCTCGGTCTGAGCGCCCGGTGTGCGCAGAGGAAGAGGCGTCCCGTCCGTGCCGGCTGAAGCGGCGGAGGTGCGAGCGGGCGGATGAGGCCGCGGGGGATGCCGGTGCGCCGCGTCGTGGAGGCGCCGGTTTTCTCCGTCCAGCTCCTTTAGCTTGCGCTCAAGCGTGTCGATGCGATGCCGCTGGGTCTGAATGAGGCCCTGCTGGTTCTGCACTATCGTCGTCAGCTCCTTCAGATAGAGCACCGCCTGGAGAGGGTTCTCCAACAGGCTCGACATCCTGACGGACGGACGGAGAGAGACAGCGCAACCGCGCGAGAGAACGGCTCAGCTCGACTACTAGAGTGGGAAAGAGAGGAGGAACGAAAGCGAGAGCAAGAGCGAGAGAGAGAGAGAGAGAGAGAGAGAGAGCGAGCGAGAGAGAGAGAGAGAGAGAGAGAGAGATGAAGAAAGACTCCCACCTCCGCCGCCGGAGGAAAGGATGCTCGAGATGGTGCTGATGTGAGGACGTCAAAACAGAAGCACACGAGGGGGCGGGGTTTTAGGAGTGACGTATTGACGCACGGAGGGACGCACAAAATCAGACTCACCGTAAATACAGTCAGCAGGTAGAGGGCTATTAACCTCTGAGGTCCGAACTGGCTCAGACAGAAGACAGATGATGAAGATGATGCTGTCTGTCTGTCTGGTCCATACTGGCTCAGACAGACAGACAGACAGACAGACAGATGATGAAGATGATGCTGTCTGTCTGTCTTGCACTTTTTTTAATTGACGTGCATTTCTGACAATTCAATAATAATCAGCCAATGCATGTTACCATGATACATCTAGTACTTAGTAATTCACACTACCAGGTCACTATGTGGCAGTGGTGGACGAAGTATACAAACTATATACCGTAATTTCCAGACTATAAAGCACACCCATATATAAGCCGCACCCACTGAATTTGACAATGATTTTTATTTTAAACAGAAATAAGCTGCACCTGTGTATAAGCCGCACACTGTCTACACTACTACTGTCTACACTGATACCAATGAACTTTACACAGGCTTTAATGAAAGACAGTGTCTGTTACACGGTGTAACGGGTGAAATATGTTGCGCTTCCTTTAGGAGCATAGCGGTATTTTGGGAATAGCCTGGCGCCGCATTTTTCCGCTATTACTGCATGTGTGGAGACCGAGGAATATGTCCTTATTATTTTCTGATGCTCAGTTCTAAGTTTCTTTGACTAAACTGTAACGCTGTTGCCAAGAATAATAAAAGAGCATGAGTTTTGGAAACCTGTCTGTGCTTATATGATTTCTGTTGCAACTGGAGTTAGCGAGCTCTCCCATGACCCAGACTCAACGTGTTACAACGGCTTGTATCTAAACAGTAGCCGACCAAGAAAATCATTGTTCACCGTCTTCCTCCTTCCTCGAGAGTTTTTCTTTTGGCCCCGGTGGAGGTTTTTTCTCCCGATGCCGTGCAGCTCAGAACACAGGTGAGGTGCGTTTTTTCATTTCCGTTCGGAAATTTCATTGGTCTAATGTTATATCACTCAGTTTTTTGGCTTGAAGTTTGTGAAACCGGGAAAAACCCAGGAAAAATCCATAAATTAGCCGCTTCGTTGTTTAAGCTGCGGGGTTCAAAACGTGGGGAAAAAAGTAACGGCTTATAGTCCGAAAAATACGGTACTTACGTTAAAGTAGAGCTACACAAAGTAAAATATTACTCTAGTAAAAGTAAAAATGCTCCCTTTAAAATTTTACTTAAGTTAAAATACAAAAGTATTTGCCTTCAAATGTACTTAAGTATCCAAAGTACTATGATTTATTATGGCTATAAAGTTCCTATTATCCTTTTTTTATCACAAGACTCTTTACTTAATCAACTCAGTTTATGTAAAAACACTCGAATGTGACTCTCAGAACACTGATCTATTAATAAAATGATATTAATGAGTCAAACACTGATTGGTTTCTATTACAATGATCATGAGCCCAAAATCTTCTTTTCAACTATTTAAAAAAAAGCACATGGAGAGCATGTGTTAATTTCTTCCACCTTCACAATACACATATAGCCTGGTAATATGGGGGCACTCCAAGGCTTAAGTCAGAAGACCTTTCATCTATTAAAAACCTACAGAACCTCAATCATATAAACATCCAAATCACTGCAAATGATTTCTTATTCTCAGCTAATGTGAAGACAATGAAGGCATTCTCCAAAATGAAGGAAATCCTATTTTATTATTGTTATAACTGTATTTATAGATGTGGTGAGTGAAGATGCGTCACAAGTTGGTTTGAAAGAGGCAGAGGTAGAGGACAGAGTGGTAGGAGACGGATGATCTGCTGTGGTGACCCTTAACGGGGGCAGCTGAAAAAAGAAGAAGATGAAGAAAAAGAAGAACCAGGATAAAAACATCAAAGAATATTTGCCAGACGTGAATGAGACAATCACTGTAAATATTCTGACACTTGAGCATGTGTGCTTTTAAGATGTTCCATTTACATATGTATTAATACAGGCACAGGCCCTAAAGGATCTTTTTTTTCCACTATTGCTTCTCATGCCTGACCACAAAAGATGATTACTGCCTTAACATCAGAGAAACCAAAAGAAGACTGGCTGATCATTTTGATGAGCACCTTTGTCTATTCACAATGAGAGGGCCGGATGGTCTGCGGCACCATCCTCAGGGTTCCACCCCGTCCTACTTGCTGAAGATTTAAGTCTCCACATGGAGTTGTGGGTTCAAGTCCCACTTCTGACAGCAGGTTTCTTTTTTTCAAAAACTAATTAATAATGGATAAAAATAGTGAATTAAATTGCTGTTACTTCCTGCATTCTTCCTCATTGCATGATGATGATTTTTTTAATACATGCTTAATGAGGCTTTCTAATGAAAATTAAATCCACTTGTCTAAAGTCATTGTCAGAAGGGAGATTTGAACCCACGTCTCCATGTGGAGACCAGAAAACTCCGATTTGGAAGGTATTTAACCTTGAGTCTGGTGCCTTAGACCGCTCGGCCATCCTGACACATAAGCTAGTATGTGTTATCTCCATAGATGCTGATAAAACAATTTATACAACTATTAGTCTGTCTGTCTGTCTGTCTGCCTGCCTGCCTGCCTGCCTGCCTGCCTATCTATCTATCTATCTATCTATCTATCTATCTATCTATCTATCTA
>JAAIIK010000101.1:2286443-2301834 GCA_014706435.1 Silurus glanis
GGAGGGAGGGAGGGAGGGAGGGAGGGAGAGAGAGAGAGAGAGAGAGAGAGAGAGAGAGAGAGAGAGAGAGAGAGAGAGAGAGAGAGAGAGAGAGAGAATGACTACTGGTTTTCTGGGTCAGCTCCATTAGGATATACTTTCTTTTTTTTCTATTTTTTCTTTATTTATTTCAGCCCATTTGACTCCTCACTAGGCAACAGGGTGTACTTGGTGTGTGTGTGTATACATGCACAGGCTTGCTTGCTTTATATAGCTCACACAGATGAGTTAAACACTACAGGCATGAATATACTGTGTATGTCATGGTATATGGAGGAAAAACCAGCATCATGGTCTTTCTTACACACACACACTCACACACACTCACACACACTCACACACACTCACACACACTCACACTAAGTGTTTCTGGTTTTTCAGGGTGTCTCAGAGTGTGGAGAGGAACCGCACTCACCTTCAAGCCGTCACAGACCGCATTAAACTGGCTCAAGCTCGAGTCCACAAGATTAAAGGAAGCAAGAAGGCCACCAAGGTGCTGAACACACGTTCAGGATATACACACACACACATTCCATATCTATTTGCACCAGTTGCGTGATAAATGTTCTCTAACCGCAGTCCTGACTGTAGTTCTGGCTGTAATACGAATCACAAGTGCACATTAAAGCGTGCATTTTAATACCCTTCCGGTTTCTATAGTAACAGTACGCACTTATTTTGTGAGTGTGATTTTATTTGGCTTTCATTAAAACAAGTCATAGTATGCAAGTTGTTTTATATAAACAAAACAAAATCATTTTGAAAAAAATACAAAAACGAAACAACCTGGGAAATCAAATCCAGACTTTGCATGCTGGACGTAACCATGGCAACAATTATAAAAAAAAAAAAAAATCTGATTAGGCTGAGAGTAATTGTTCACGCTATGTCCTGGTAGAAAGCGTTTCATCTATAGAAATGCTAAACTCACCGAATTCCATATAAATAATGATAAAATAATACAACAGCAATTCCGGGGCTCTGTGTAAAATGTAAATAGAAACAGAATGCGATGATTTGCAAATCTTATGAACACATTTTATTCACAATAGAACAGAGAAAACGCGATTCTGTAAAGGAAATCACTGCACAGGCCCATTAACACCTTCAGAAATGATTGCCTGTGAATACAGTTTGTCACGTCATCCACAAATGCAGGGTGCATGCGTGAACATGATCCCGAAACACGCCAGCATCCCAACTGCTTTTGGAAATGGGGTTGTGTAGATATATAATTTAAATGATATAATTATATATAAATACATAAATAATCAGTTTTTCAGTTCTCGTTACGAAAAACATACAAGATCTTCCCGTCTCATGGTGAAGAAAGACTTTCTGATTTCACTTCATTAGGTCCCTTACATAACCCAATATGTGCAACCGAGTCTGCATTATTCATCCTCTCGCGAGACGCAGCATTTGCTTTGCAGATGATCTGCAGAAGGGAATCGGTGCGATTCCTTTACAGCGCATACACCGTTAAATGCAGGTGAAAAATAAAGGTGTTTGTTTACGTGTGTGTTCAGGTGTTTTCCAGCGCTAAATACCCCGCTCCTGATAAACTGCACGATTACTCATCGATATTTACGGGCGCTGTAGATCCGGCCTCGCAGAAACGGCCACGGTACAAAGTTCAGGGCAAGCTCCGCCCCCTGGATGACAAGGCCTTACAGGTGAGTGACGTCTTTATTTTTTCTTATGTCTGACTCCTCCAGAAATTGGATAACATGGCAGTGCTACAGAGTCCCTTCACTTCAGGCGGATCCTTTCAATTATTAGCTGGAAATCTGATTGTCTTTATATAATGATCTTGTTTTGAAACATTTAAATTTGCAGCAGATCAGACCCAAGACACATTCAGGTGGCCGTAGATCGGATATAAACCCAGCCATTACTTTAGTAGGGATACCAGTACTAGAGGTTGACCGATTGTTCAGTCGGCCAATCTTTGCCATTTTTTAAATAATTCTGAATCGGCCAATTGGGCGGCATGATTCGATTATGTAGCATGCGCATTATTAGGCACTACAGCCAACAGCTAACTAGCGTGCACTTTCTGTGCTTGCGTGAGAGAACATAACTCTCCCATACCAGCAGGTGGCAGTAGTCTATATTCCAAACATGAGAGACGAATAACTCTGGACTTGTTCCTTGAAGGACATAGTAATGTTAAATAAACTCGCTTTACAACCACGGTGAGCAGAAAAACATGTCAGCACGCATAACAAATGGTCTTCTGCAGGAGATAATGAAGCAGCTTCGTGTGTGTTTGTGTCGCAGGAGAAGTTGATGTATTTCCCAGTGTGCGTGAACACTAAGAAGCGCTCCGAAGATGAGACGGAGGAGGGGCTGGGGAGCCTGCCTAGAAACATCAACTCCGTTAGCTCTCTGCTGCTCTTTAACACCACCGAGAACCTGTGCGTCTCCACACACACACACACACGCACACACACGCACACGCACACGCACAGATCCTTATTTACCAGAGGCCTTCTCCACTTCATCACCTGTGTGTGTGTGTGTGTGTGTGCTTATGGCTGTTCGCAGGTATAAGAAGTACGTCTTCCTGGATCCTCTGGCAGGAGTCGTCACTAAAACTCATCACACACTAGAGACGGAGAAGGAGGAAAAGCCGTTCGACGCACCGCTGTCTATCACAAAGCACGATCAACTAGAGAGACAGGTGAGAGTCGGATATGAGAAACGTATCCCGTGTACCAGGTAGGGCTGGGCGATGTGGCAAAAAGTTAAAGTGCAAGGAATACAAGAAAGTGCCAAATACACTGCTTCTAGGTTCATATAAGTTCCAGACAGTAGCAGAATTCCTTGCATGGACACTTCTCCATGCACGTCTCCACTTCTTCAGATCTGTACGGCCGGATCCATTGCTCCTTGCTCAAGTTTTAGATCCTGTTTTGTTTATAGTCACGTCACAGCTCGCAGACGCAAAAGCCGAGCGTGACTTTAGCTCCGCCCACACCACGCCTCTAGGATCTCTGCTGTTTTCGGAGAGAATCGTAACGCTGGAGCGTTTTTTTCTTAAATCTGATCAAACTTAAGACTCTTTGGAGATGTAAAGGATGCAATGCTACTCTACACGTCCTCAAGATTGCCTGCTGTATAGAGAATCAATAACAACATTTTTGTGTTTATTCCCTACATTTTTCTGTCTCTCTCAGACTGCTGAAAATTATTTCTACGTGCCGGACCTGGGCCAAGTGCCCGAGATCGATGTGCCCTCTTATCTGCCCGATCTGCCCGGTATCGCCGATGACCTCATGTACAGCGCTGACCTCGGCCCAGGCTTCGCCCCTTCTGGCACCGTAGGTGCGGCCATACCCGAGCTGCCCTCTTTTGGCACAGAACATGAAGAAGGTAATGGACACAGCATAGAAACTATCTCGACTAAAGCAGAAACAGAACAGTGTGTATTTGTTTGATATTTTGACCAAATATTTTTCATATTTCAGGCTCCCACATTCGATCCGAGGCTCCTCCTCCTCCTCCGCCCCCACCTCCTCCTCCTCCAGCCTCATTTTCCCCAGGAGCTCCTCCAGCCCCACCTCCTCCTCCTCCACCTCCACCTGCTGTTCCTGATGACACAGGTGGTAGAGGTGTATCCGGTCATGCCCCGCCCACAGGTATCCCATTTCCTTAATAATATAGGGGATGAATGCCGAGACTCGATTCAATATTGATTCCATATTGTCTAATTATTAGATACAACATTAGATCTAAGATTAGATATTATTGTGTGCAAAAAATCCACAAGCAAAATATTACAGGCTGCTTAATAATAATAATAAAATTAGTTCCTGTTAATATTTTCTTATTTATTTCTGCATTCATTCATATTCTGGATCTTTAATTTATCATTTGGGTTAAAATGAGCTTGAATTTCCATATTATGATGATACATTTTTTATTTTGAAAGTTTTTACCTCTTTGATGTTTTTCACATTTTATGGTGATAAAATGCACTTAATTTGGGATTATATTTAATAATTCCAAGCAAAAATAATCTATTGTGACAACACACACACACACATTATATACATTATATTAGGGCTGTCAATCGATTACAATATTTTATCGTGATTAATCGCAACTTTTTTGCTGTTCTAAATGTACCTTAAATTAATACTTTTGTATTAATTATTTATTGAATAATTATTTATTGAATAATTATTTATAAGTTTTCTAATACTCTAATCAACATGGGCATGGACCCATTAGAGATTAGTGAAACCAAACTCAACATGGAGCATGAAGACAAAATGTTCTTGTAAATATTTTAATTATGATGTTTTAAATTACATAAATCATCAGGATACCAAACGGAACTTTTGCTATGTTTCCACACGGACGGTTTTAATTGCCGGATACGTGAATCATGGCGGAAAACAAATGTTTAGTGATTAAAATTTATTTTTTCAATTTTTATTATATCTTTAGTTAAAATGATCAAACGGAAGTACACTCTGCATTAATGGCTAGATAGATGGATGGATAGATAGATATAGATAGATTGATTTTATATTTTTATATATATCTATATCCATCTATCTCTCTCTATCTGTGTGTGTATGTATGTGTATATGTAAATATATATAAATAGGGCGTATGTACCGTATTTTTCGGACTATAAGCCGCTACTTTTTTCCCACGCTTTGAACCCCGCGGCTTAAACAACGAAGCGGCTAATTTATGGATTTTTCCGGGGTTTTTCCCGGTTTCACAAGCTTCAAAGCCAAAAAACTGAGACCCATAACATTAGACCAATGAAATTGCCGAACTGGTTCAGGTGAACCAATGAAACTCTTTATATTAAATCAGATGCGCTCCCACTGAATCAGACCGCACCACATCATAAATATGGATGAGGTTCCTCTGACGTCTGACCTGCCGCTCACTCGCTAACTCCAGTTGCAACAGAAGTCATATAAGCACAGACAGGTTTCCAAAACTCGTGCTTTTTTGTTTTTCTTGGCAACAGCGTTACGGGTTAGTCAAAGAAACTTAGAAATGAGCTTTAGAAAATAATGACATATTCCTCGGTCTTGCACACATGCAGTAATACCGGAAAAATGCGGCGGCAGCCTATTCCCAAAATCCCACTCTGCTCTTAAAGGAGCCACAACATATTTCACCCATTACACCGTGTAACAGACACTGTCTTTTGTTAAAGCCTGTGTAAAGTTCATTAGTTTCAATGTAGTCTGCGGCTTATACACAGGTGCGGCTTATTTATGTTCAAAATAAAAATCTTTGTAAAATTCAGTGGGTGCGGCTTATATATGGGTGCGCTTTATAGTCTGGAAATTACGGTATATGTAATGTGCATGCGCTAACTTCACTGTTCTTACCCCACCAGATCTCCAGATCTTTTTTTAAAGTTGTAGTATATCGATTATAACCTTATATTTCACTCGCAATATTTTTTTTTAACATAAAAAAAAATATATTTTTTTATATGTTAAAAATGATGCATCTGTGATACAAATGCCAACTTGTATTTGATGTACACTTTAAATCGATGCATCACATCATTAACCCTTACGGCAACGCAGCGATGAGAATTGCTGAATCTAACCATCCCTTATTTATTTATATATAATTACACTCCTCCATTCTTGAAAGGACACTGAGTATTTGGGAACAGAAAAGTATGAATACTATAAATACATAAAAGACTTGTGAAGACCCAGCAGCTATCAAAAGAAATCTGGGACAAAGTTCTAGAAAAGTAGTAATGTGTGTGTGTGTGTGTGTGTGTGTGTGCTAGGTCCAGTAAAAGACGCCCCCACAGAGGTCCTGAAGCCATCAGACGGGCGAGCCAGCCTGCTCGAGTCTATTCGTAACGCTGGAGGCATCGGCAAGGCCAAACTGCGCAACGTTAAAGAGCGAAAGATGGTGAAGAAGAAACAGAAGGAGCAGGAGCAAGGTCAGTGCCAATGTTCTCAGTCCATACAGAAAAAAATACGTACCGTACAGCACAGGAAGCTCGTGACTACACTGACCTTCAAGCTGTTTTTTTTTTGGGGGGTGGGGGGAGAATGTTTCCTATCAGCGCTCAGTGGATCGAATAAAGCAGTTGTGAATGCTGTGCTTAGATTCAAACGTTTCTAAAATAGACTCTTAGGGTTTTTACATGATTTTGATCGTATTCGCGTCTTTCATTTTTCATCTGTTTGGCATTTGCTGGGACATCATGAGGCTCGCGGGTTGCATTCGTATCTTTTTAATATTTGTTTAAAACTCATTACCCTCTTCGACCATGTCTTCTTATTTCTTTCCTTCAGTTGGAGCGGCAGCCAGTGGAGGAGATTTCATGTCCGACCTCTTTAATAAATTGGCCATGCGGAGGAAAGGTAGGATTTTACATATGACTTATTTATAGTTTTGTGTAAAACAGCAGTGTGTGTGTGTGTGTGTGTGTGTGTGTGTAAGAATATGATTGGTGCAGAAATGATATTAAAAACACAATCTACGCATCAAGTCAACCTCATACCAAGTCTTCAAGAGCTGAGGAAACACCTAATAGCATCAGATCGTAGATACTATAATAAGTAGCATCTTGCCCACGAGAGATCAGTCTTTAGGGTAGAACCCCTGAGATAAAGCGGTCTTTAAAAAAAAGTAATAAAGAATCTATCAGCAAACAATTTATTAGTCGTTGACCGCGACCTCATGAGCTGAATAATAAATGTGAGATGAACGAAGACAGATATAAGGCAATTAATCCCATTGGTCCAGGTCCTGTTTATCACTGTGCTGATCCTCCCTCTCACAAGAAGCCCTATTTGAGCAACCTGGCCCACAGAGCGCCCCCTATTGATAAGGTTAACTCTTAACATGGCAAAAACTACTAGGAACTAATGTGACCAGTAAAACTGTTGCAGCCTTTCTGGTCATTTTGTCAAAAGTTATGATCACAATTTAATTTTATTATATATTTTTTTTGACTCCAGTCTTTGGGTGAAAAACCTACCAAATGTTCCAAATCGTGGACACTGGAGACTCCTTCCACCTCAACTTATCAACCATTACACCATTTCTATTCATTTTACATGTGAATAATACGATTTGAAAATACGTTAATTATCAGACAAACGCAATCATAGAGGAGCCCCGAGTTAAATACTGGGTCTAATTAGGGGGCAAAACACGGTCAACATTTAATAAACAACAAAGGTAACAGTGCTTTTAACATCTACATTACAGCACAGTGAAATTCTGAGGAATCTGGGGGTAGAGTGCAGGGTACAGCACCCCTGGAGCACAGAGAGTAAAGGGCCTTGATCAAGGGCCCAAGAGTGGCAGCTTGGCGATTCCGGGGCTCGAACCCATGACCTTCTAATCAGTAACCCAGAGCCTTAACAGGATATTGAAAGGACAGGATACGACAGACAGGAAACACAGGCAAATATAAAAACTTAGGCTTTAAAAAGTCATAAATCTGCTGTTTTTGGTCTTCATTTTCAGATGTTTATTTAACTCCACCTCTAATACTCATTGAAATGCTCTGTAGGTCACTGTAGGTCACTGTATTATGACGATGCCATAAATGAGACCAACATGCAACAGCCAATCAGCTTTCTGTTCTCGAAAAATATTGATTTAGAGCTCGGTTATGGGCCAGTTGCAAACAACGTATTTGTGCTTCTGATGTTGTGATAGTGATCTTAAATGGTTTTAATAAGTCTGACATTTGACTTGGTGAAACCTGCAGAAACGCTGTGAACGGGAAAGTTCAAGTTTAGGGTCCGGTTTTGTGCCTGGTAGAGTGAAGGTGTGCATCCTGCGTGTTGCTCGCACTGATATGTCCTTCTGAACATGCAGAGCGTTCCAGCAGGCCCTACTCATGACACATCTCCGTTCAATCCATAGGCATCTCGGGTAAAGTCCCAGGGGGCGGAGACTCCACCGACCCGCCCGGCAGCTCGGGAACGGCGTTCGCCAGGATGTCCGACGTGATCCCGCCCCTTCCTGCTCCTCACCAACCGAACGCAGAGGACGACGAGGACTGGGAGGCGTAGCCGAAAACACGCTTACCAAAGACTCCTGGAGATCGGACAGCGCGGATTTGATTCCGCGGATTAGAATTTAACGTGCGCCGACTTGTGACCGTTCGCTACAAATATTAATTTGTGTCAGCGTTGAAATATGAAACGATGTAGGTGATGTAGATAACACTGTATATCTTCTCATTTTCTTTAAACAGTAAATCAGATAATTGGGTAAAAACCCAAAAATGTGTGTGAGACACCACCACAAGGCACGTCTATGAAAGGATAACAGGATAATAATAATCAGAAACTCATTCACTGTTCATTACTGTGACGCGTTCCTTTTGTTTTTTCCGGCTCCCGAAACACAGAACTTGGAAGAAAACCGCTTTTGATTGCCCAGTGGACATTCAGGATTTTCTCCATCTCTGTATATGAAGAATTTAAAATAAGAAGGAAAACATATCCGGGCATCTGCAGAGTGATTAGAGTAACGCGTGTAATTACATCATTCACGCACTGATTCTTTTCTAGCGTCTGCCGGGAAAACATATGGCTCAGATACACGCTGTGTGTTCTGGAGTTCTGAAAACATCACAGAGAAACTCATCAGTCTGAGAGCGAGTTCATCATGTACACGTTTCCAGTTCATCTCATTAAATCTCAATTTTATTCACATTAAACGGTAACAGGCTCACGTTAACGGCGGTCGGGGGAAAAAAAGTGTCCAAAGAAAGGAAACGTTGGTTGTTTACAGGGGTTTTACAGGATTACGTAAACAACAAGGGCTTAAAAACATAAACAGCTTCTGGACAGTAGAAGTGAGGTCATGTGACGTCGTGCTCAGTGCTGTGTTTGTCGCTTCTCCAGGAAAAACTGCAAAATCAGACAAATATTCAGACACACACACACACACACACAACATATAGTCATACACTATATTGACAAAAGTTTGTGGACACCTGACTATACGATTGCTATGTGCTTTTTTTTTTTTTTTTTAAATGTCTCCATTCTACCTTCACTCTTCTGAGATGTTCCACTAGAATTTGTGGAGATTTGAGCTCATTGAGCTTCGTAACATTTGATCATGTTCAATAGGGTTGGAGATCTTCCACTCTGACGCATGTAAAGCGTATCTTCATGAAGCTGGCTTTGTGGACAGGGGCATTGTCGTGCTGGAACAGGTTTGGATCTCCTAGTTCAACATCCTCATCTACAATTGTGCCAATCCAACTTTGTGGTAACAGTTTGAGAAAGAACTATATAGATTTATATAAATAGCAAAAAAAAGGCGGGTGTCCCAATACTTTTGGCCACGCATGTATACGGCTAGACGATGGTTTTCTGGTTTGAATTCGATGTGAAGTAGATTACATTTTTATTTATTTATTTTTTTCTACATCATGTAGCATTTAGTCTCGTGTGTTACCATTTGTTCCTCCGCAAGTAC
The DNA here is from genome assembly GCA_014706435.1 of Silurus glanis. Classification (NCBI taxonomy): domain Eukaryota; kingdom Metazoa; phylum Chordata; class Actinopteri; order Siluriformes; family Siluridae; genus Silurus; species Silurus glanis. The sequence goes on from JAAIIK010000101.1 coordinate 2,295,948, forward strand.
ACAAATTTGGATTATTTTTTTTACCAAAAAGTCAAATTTGGATTATAACCGTTTATCCAGAACCTTCCAGTCTACCTAAGTGAGGTGGTTTTTACTTCTGATCAAGTGTTGATCATTTTTCCTATAATCGGCATGCCTGATGTATTTTAATCCCCCTTTTAACGCAGCAACTTGCCTTTAATTTTGAAATGAGCTCCGAGGTCACGTCCACACACTATTCGAGTGTGTCGACACTTGTGTAGATGTAGTCTGAGACTCACGGAAACCACCGTGATGGAGAATTTGAATTATTGAAGTGTGTGTTTTTATATAGATATAGAATATGTAGAGCTTGTTGAAACATTTCCTAGACACGTCTTTACTCGGCTACGAACACACCCTTACCTTCCTGATGCTGCCGAAGGCCGGCCCGAAGCTGCTGTGAGTGTGTGTGCTGCTTCGGATCCACTCTGGAAGTTTGCGCAGCGTGGCAGGACGGCCGTAGCGCCGGTCACACAGCACGATGCAGGCGTAATCACCACGGTGACGAATCGCCCGGCCTGGGAGGAGACACGGGATGTGATGAAACAAGACGCAGCAGGTTTTTTGAGCCGAAAAACAGGTTATATAGAAAAACCCTGGTTATACCTATTGACTGGTTGACCGCCTTCATGCACAGGTTTTCGATTAACGCCTTGCCTGGACTTTTGCCACCTACAGGAGGCTGCGAAACAACACAGTTAATACGTTTCCATTTATTCTTTGTAGAATTTTTTGGTGATGTTACAATAAGAAGTTATTTTTCCCCCCTCACTAACCATGTGTTTGTCTAAATACGCCATTTTCTCTTGGAGTTCAGGGGACTTGATGTTGGGGTACGGCATTCCGACCATCACGATACATCTTAACACACACACAAAGTGATGAAGTGAGCATGATTGTGAAAATAATTTGCCACTTAATACGTTCGTGAGGGATTATAACTATGTTCTGCTCGTAAAAAAGTTTGCATTCGGTACACGTGTGCACTTAAATCCCTGTACCAACATGGTTCGGTACGAATATGTGCACCTGCTACACCCCTGTTTTAGCTCAAACTGCGACCTCTGGTGTTCAACCAATGCAATTTCACAATCAACAAAACAGATTTCCACAGTGTGAATGTTTGACTTTTATTTGTCTGAATCCCTCTCACCTGCCCAGATCATCTGAGAAGTTAATCCCTTCACTCATCTTTCCTCCAACCACAGAGAATAACAGCGCCCCCGTCTGGCCACCTCCATTATTCCTACAGCACTACAGAGGATAAAATAAGACTTAGATTTAATAACACACTGCTGCTAGAACAGGGCTGGGGCAAATATAAATATCCTAATGATTATAAGAAAAATGTACATCATAATATATATAAAATTATATAATATATACATGTAAGTAATATAAACACACAGGCATGTAATTAGAGTAAAACAAATTACGAGTTGGGCTCTAGGCAACCTGATGTAATGTATTGAGCCCAATAAGAGTTTTCACCACAAAGCTGAGTATTTTCCTATAAGGGCATTCCACAGTGTTTTATTCCTCTTATAGCACAGATTTTATATGAAAATTAAAGCGTGGCAGACTTCTAACCAGTTCTAGCAAATTAATCACCTGCTGACCAATCAGATTCAATTGTGCTGTGGTAAAATTATAATAAATACATATATACACACACATATAAATAGTAGTATAAAATATATATTATAAATTGTTATACTGAATATTTAAAAGTGTAGAAATTCCTTGAAATATTGTCTGCCAATAATCTAAACACACACACACACACACACACACACACACAATCATTAGTGATTTATCGATTTTGGTGATTATCCGGCACCGATAGTTGATTGCTGGAACTATCATAAAAAAAATAAACTATACCGGTAGTTTTTCCGGGTTGCATTATACAGTACGAGAGTGGCCCCTAGAGGCGAATCACTGACACCATGTGCTGTTTATTTAAATGTTTTTTTTTTTTTTTTATATCATTTTGGATGTTAGTTTTTATTTATTTGGAGTCTTACTTTTTGTTTCAGTTTGAAATAAATGTATTTTTTTGTCCTCAATTTTTATTCATATAATTAACATATATCGTTCGGTACTGGGGTTTTTTTTGTAATAAAGTTTAGTACTATTTTACATGTTTGTTTGTTTGTTATTATCCAGTGTTAATTTTAAAATCGGTTGATTAATCGGTTATCGGCAAGTACGGACCAACCTAGCTATCGCTATCTGTAAAATCACAATGACATACCTGGATGCACCTGGAGTACTCAGACAGCACCTGCTCCACCTGACCCGCTTTCTTTGGTTCCTGAAAAATCTGAAGTACACAATTAATAAAAATGTTGCTGTAAAATTTCGCAAATGATTCAAAGCTGCTCGCCTTGAAAAGCCTTTTTTTCTCTCTCCCTAAAACCTCACTCGCTCCAGAATTATTGGCACCCTTCAAATAGTTTCTCCAACACTTTACATCTCTTACCACTGTTCTTCTCTGGGGAGCTTTCTCCGGATTATTGACACCCCTCTATGATAATTCTGCTCAAATTAATTCCAGTATTATATGTTCAACTAATTCTGTAAATGAAGCACTGCACATTTTTTAAGTTCTGGAGTTGATCGTATGGACGATTTCATGTCTCATGCGTTCTTCAGAAAGAACATCTCTCTGATTAGGTGGTGTAAAGTGGAACAGTGTTTACCTTCTTTTTGGCTTCAAGTCGCTGGAGGACTCCGCTCTTCTCCCAGTGTCCCAGAATTTTCCTCTCGTACTCGTAAGAGGGGAAAAAACAGACCACGCCTCCTGGGACCACATTGCATAGGTTGGATAGAACGCGCCCCGTCTCCTCCATCTTAAACACAGTCATGTGAAGAAACAAAGTGATTTTATAGTATGAAATTATTCTAAAGTTACTAATACTTACATATATTTTGTGTAGTTTTTTTTTTACATTTGTATCCATAACAACCATATTATACAGTATAGTCATTTAAATCTGGGTGAAACCATTTTCAGTAAAAAAAAAAAAAAAAATACTGACCTACGCAGTTACAGATTCCCAGGAGTGATCTCTCTCTGTGTGTGTGTGTGTGTGTGTGTGTGTGTGTGTGTGTGTGTGTACCATCTGTGGGGTGTCTCTTGTCTGAAAGGTAAACTCCAGATCCTGTCCAGACGGTCCAGCGCAGAGGATTATGGGTAGAATATTCTCTGGAGGGATCACATGACCTGAGGTACAGACAGATTTTTACATAGTTACAATGAAAGCAACACATTTACACACACACACACACACACACACACACACACACAGACACACACACACACACACTCGCACTAACAACACACTCACCACATGAAAACTGTGTAATGCGCTCATTAGGAACTCCAGCTGCCAGGAGAAGCTGCTCCTTAAAGTCTGAGACCTGTGACATGAAAAGGTGTTAAAAGTATTCAGTTAGGAAGCCTTGCTCTCTGTGTGTGTGTGTGTGTGTGTGTGTGTGTGTGTGTGTGTTGTATACACTTACAGGCTGCATGGTTCCCCCAGCGATTATGACGGCCCTGCATTCTTTGAGAACTTGTGCAAAATGAACCGCTGCATTCAGCATGAGAAACTTTACACTGCTCTGAGCCAGACATGCTGCACACACACACACACACACAGACACACACACACACACACACACACACACACACTTACACTTATCCATTGCTCGTTATAAGAATATGTTGAAAGTTATGATCGTGCCACAGAAGAACATTTCCAGAGTGAAGAATTCTACCTTGTTTTTCCAACACCACTCTTCCATCTTTGTTGGCGCTCGTGAGAGCGAAAAGGAAACTCTCCACCAGCATCATAGGAGACGCCATGAGCGGTCTTTCTTCTGCAGAACCCTGGTTCTCAACAGGACCTAGCACAGACATACAAGTATTTAGACACCTGATTTTTCCAGCCGGATGTGGTTCTTCTGCAGACGGTTACCACAAATTTGGAGGCACACATTTGACGTCTTTGGATGCTGTAGCATGAAATGTCCCCTTTAACTAGGAGACCCCAAACCTGTTCCAGCATGACAATGTCCCTGTGCACAAAGCCCGTGGAAGATCTCGAGTGGCCTGCTATAGAGCTCTAAACCCTCAACCCTATTCACCACCTTTGGGATGACTGTGAGCACTGACTGCACCCCAGGCCTCCTCACCTCACCTTATCAACACTAAATGGAAAAACATACTGGGACAATAACACCCTTGTGGCTCACAAATCCAAAATCTAGTGGAGCAGCTTTCCAGAAGAGTGGAGGTTATTCTAACAGTAAATCAGGACTACATGTGGAATGGGATGTTCAAAAAAGCATATATAGTTTCTTGTTTCTAATTAGATCAAAGAGTAGGAATAAAATGAAATTAAATAATCCACATAACCAAACGAACACCTAAAGGGGGGGGAGTGGCAGCTCAGTGGTTGAGGATCAGAAGGTTGGCTTTAGGTTCAAGCCACAATATAACAAAGCAGCCACCTTATGGGCCCCTAGACAAGGCCCTAAACCCTCTGTATCATGGCTGACCCTGTGCTCCGATACCAATCAGCTCTGATACACTGTTCTGGTCTAATAAGTGTAATAATATCCTTTGACTGATTGATGGTATCTATTGTGTTCATTATTATTTATATAAAGTGTACAGGATTCGATTAAGGCTGTTGTCCAGGACCAGACAGTGTTTACCTCGGAATGATCTAATCGCAATAACCGTCGGCGTGTTATAACGTGAATGAGGTAATGAATCGAGATCCGCGTGACTGGCACGTTACCTGTAGCTTTATTCTGAAGGCCCTGCAAGAAGCGTCCAAGTCCTTCGGTTCTGCGGTTCTCCTTATTCATCCAGCTTGTGTGTGCACTCACACCGCTCCCTTCATACTTCTCAGAAAATCCAAACAACTACACACACACACACACACACACACACACACACACACACACAATAAGTTGTCCACAGTTTACATTTTGGCCAGAGTGATTTATTTCATATATATACAGCTGAGCAGATATGGGGTTAAGGGCCTTGCTCAGGGGCCCAGGAGTAGCAGCTTGGTGTGGATGAGATTTAAACTTGCGATCTTCGAGTTAAAAAAATCCAATGCCTTAACCGCTAAACTACAACCTCCCCAGTTAAACCTGTATCCAGCCTGTCTTTAGTGTAAATTCAATAAATAAATAAAAAAATCCACCAGGATACAAGAAACTCCCTGACATTGGAGGTCCAGGTGGCAAATTCAGTCACTAAGTGACAAAGAAACATCACTAGATGCCTGTAATTGTTACCTAATGTAATAAATCACCCGAAAGGAGTTGCTTCAACTTTGCCAATCGTCGGAATGAAATAGCACCGGTATACATGTCCCCAAATATAAAAACCAACTGTCCGTTATAACCGCACATCCTGTACAAAACAATCACGAGGGACGGAGATACGGAAGGAACAGTCGCTCAGCTCACCTTCCTGCTGATCAAACTCTTCTCGAAATATCGCTGCACCTTCATGAAAAACAGATTGGAAGACATTAGATTTTCAAGCGCGTGTTTTCAAGGCCTGCTGCAGAAGCATTTCAACAAAGTGGAGTTATTCAAATGTTGATTAATGTCCAAGGAGTGCAAGACAAGTCTTTTTTTCCCCCCTTTACTTCTATACCACAGTAATTTGGTGAGAATTTGATTTATTTCGTACTGAATTAAACATCATACTTTTGTATTTGTTCCTGTTTATTGCTAACATTTGAGCAAAAACAAAGCCCTCATTGGTTAAAAGTGGACTAACCAATACACACACACACACACACACACACACACACACACACACACACACACA
>JAAIIK010000101.1:2305074-2315735 GCA_014706435.1 Silurus glanis
CCCCCCCCCCCCCCCCCCCCCCCAAAAAAAAAACACACCTGACATGCAAATAATTTGAAGATCCAAGGTTCATGGTTCTCCAATATCTACATGTTGGTAGGACATGTTATATTTTATCCATTTTTAGTTACTTTTAATGATCAGCCATAAAAAAACTGAAGAAACTGATGTCCAGGCTCTTGCATATACAGTATGCATGTGTGTGTGTGTGTGTGTGTGTGTGTGTGTGTGTGTATACCTCAGCTGCAGGAATAGCCAGCCGTGTGCTGTAATAAGGGCAGGTGTGTGTGTCCCGGCCGTGCTGAACGAGCTGCTCGATGTCTCTGACGCTCGCCAGCACCTCGTCTCGCATCGTCATCATCTTCTCGTAGCCCGAGAACAAACAGGTGGCCTTGACGGCACCTCGCCGACGTTTAGGCTCAGAGCCCGCCTTGTTCTGTTTACCTGTATACAGAGGGCAAAGGTCAAACCTGAGCCTGCAATCTCATAATCGCGTTTAGTGAGCGTGATTCTGACCGTGTTTATTTTTTTGCAGCTCCATACAGCGATCGTTGATCAGCTGGACGCTTCCCAGTCGAATCACCTCCGGATTGATGCACAGATTCTGAAAAAAAAAAAATAAATAAATAAATAAACACTATAAACAAAATATTTTCTTCTTTTGGCTCATATCAGTGTAATTACCTTGTTATACACTAAGGTCCACCCACGGTGAGAACGGAGCCGATAAACTCCGCCCCTTTTCACAAATAAATGAACCAAAGAACTACATTGTACACAATTACCGCAAAGCTGGAGATAGCAACTGCATTGGATGCTCTGGCATTAAATTATTTTCCCTCACTTGATTTAGGAGACCCAAACCTGTTCCAGCATGACAATGCCCCCGTACACAAATCCAGCTCCATGAACATATGCTTTACATGTTTTGGAGTGTAGGATCTCCTTCTACAGAGCTATAAATACTACTGAACACCTTGTACGCTGACTGCACCTCAGGCCTCCTCAGCCACATCAGTACCTGACTTTATTAACTCCCTTGTGGCTGAATGAGCACAAAATCTCCACTTCAAGATCTAGTGGAACATCTTCTCAGAAGAGTGAAGGTTATTGTAAGAGCAGACAGGGACTAATTGTGAGGGACGGGTCGTTCATGGACGATTCGTTCGTTTTGAACGAGTCTTTAATGTGACCGTTTCGAATATTACATTTCTGATCAAAGGAACGAAATGAACTAAAAAAGCTTTACAGAAACAGAATCACTAAAATGATCCGATCTTCCCGTCACTACCAGAACATACAAATCTTATGGTCAGGTGTCCACAAACTTTTGTCCATATAATATAGGTATATTCAGGTTAGAAAAATGTGATTGGAAATGAGTCATGAATGTTTTCTTTCTGCAAGAGGTGTAAAAACGACCGACTGCTCCTTTAAGATGTTTCATAACGCAATAAATGTGTGTGTGTGTGTGTGTGTGTGTGTGTGTGTGTGTGTGTGTATAATGTACCTGTCTAGACCCAAGATTAACCAAGCGGACTGTGGATCTGAAGGGGCTCTTCTGCACTTCATGTACGAACTGAGCCAGCTGTGAGTGTGTACGGCTGCAGTAATAAATCTGATATAAGAAAACACACACAAAAACCCACAAACACGCATTATGTTACACAAATCACACATCATGCTTACTTAAATGATCAAAAAATCTTTTTTTATGAAATGTGAAAATCCTATGCTACTTTATTTATCCAATACTATTATACAATCCATATTATTTATTTTTCTTAAAATTATTATTTCTTGTTTTTTTTTTTGTTTTTTATTTCTTTACAAATTAATTCTTGCTGATATTTTGCTTCGTCTTACAGTATGGCCAGGGATTTACACACGTCTTTTAATTGTTTTATAATCTTCAGTAGAATTTAATGTTTGGAAAAATACAATATCTATAAATTACATATTTACATATATGTATACAGTGCTAGCAAGTATTTGCCCCCTTCTGGGTTTTTTTCGGGACATTTTTGTCACATTTTTTTACATAGGGCCAGGAATTTTCGAACAACTTTTTTCCCCTTAATAAATGACATCATCATATAAAAACTGCATTTTGTGTTTACTCTGGTCATCTCTGTGTGCTATAAAAACATGCATGATGATCTGAATTGTGTAAGTGTGACAAATATCCCTCCAAAAAAAATATAATAATGATAATAATCAGGAAGGGGGCAAATACTTTTTCACAGCAATGTATGCCCATGAAATCAAGAGACACAATGAATCGAAATTTCGATTTTAATTCCCAATAATATTCAGACAGCTGTCTAAAAACTCGTAAATGTAATTAATGCTCACTTTGGTAATGTGCTCTTCCTCCAGCTCGTCGTCATCATCATCATCTTCATCACAGAGTCTGGAATTGAGTCAGAGTGAATATTAAGTCTTGGAGAAATGCTATAAATAAAAAGAGAGGTGAAGACGTGAACACACACTTGTTTTTGGGAGTGGCGTCTTCGTCGCTTTCATAATCGGCAACAACGAGCCCGTCCTCTTCGTCTTCGTCGGGTCCTTCTTCTGAGACCGCGTCCTGCTTACCGACCTGCAAGAGCTTCTCGGTCTCGGCGTTCTCGTTGTTCTGTGGACGTGAGGACAGTTTTCAGAGCCTCTATCTTTCAGAGATAAATCTAGAATCAGTATCAGAGTTTATTTTGAAAGATTATTTTAGACTTTTTATGAAACGGAGTGTATCAGCGCCACCAATCGGATCGATTTCTTTCTGGCTCTGGCTGTAGACGAAGTCGTGCCTGGTGATTACACAAAACGACACGTTCCTCTTGATCTAATCTATTAATCTCGTGTCCAACAGTGACGATACACAAACTGACTTTTCTCTTCATGGCGTGTTTAAGGTGAGCGTTGTGCCTGATCATCTCCAGTCGGTCTTCTCTCCTCTTTCTTTTCACCTCCTCATCCTAGGAAAGAACAAATGCAGGATATGAAAATACAAATGTTAATAAACTCTGGACAATTTTTCTTTCACGTAATATATTTCACAGATACTAATATATATTTTGCACCTTCGTCAAATTTTGTCGCAAGAAAACCAAAATTCGGATTTTCATTTCCCACCTTCAGTTTGTTCACCATCTCTCTCTCCGCTCTTTTCTGCACAAACTCTGAAACCCAGTCCAGCTCTGCATCAGCACTGCTCCCGTTCTTCTCCTGAACCTCGTCTCCTGCCCCGTCCCTTCCTCCTTCACCTAGGGACAGCATCACCACTCATCAATTTATCTTAACAAAGCTAGCTTAGAGGGTTTGATGCACCACCCCAACATTTTTTGGAGATTTCTTCTCTTTCCATACTCTATCATGACTTAAAGGTAATTGATAGGGAAAAACTGATCCTCTAGTGACAGGGCATCCTTTAGATCTTCTAGTTTCGCCTTGATTTCCTCTTGGTTCTCAGGTTTCCTCGTAAAAACATGCCCCTCGGTCAAACCATTACTTTAAAATTGAATTAGTGTGAATGTGTGTGTTCATGATGCCCTGGTGTAGACTGGCACCCCAACCCCTTACGTATTCCTGCCCCTCACCCCGATCCTCCGAGTTCCAGGATTTGGTGCGTCATGAAAAGAAAAATACAACAAAGAAGACCCAGGACTGCTAAGCCGCTAGAATGGTCAAATGGGACAACATTTCTCAACCAAAACTCTCAGTAAAAATAGAAAAAGAACAGAATCATCATGCATCACCTGCCCTGGGGATCACTGTGTTCTCAAGGAGCTTCGCAGCTTCTTGTCGTTTCTTCTCCTCGAAGTCCTTCAGCCATGTCAGAGCACCACAGATCAGACTCAATGACTTTCCCTGGAAATCACATGCCAACAATGAAACCCCAATTGTAAAACATGGGACTGATCAGAGGAAAGACCCGTGGAGACTGACCGTGCCGGTGGGACTCTCGAAGATGCCCACTTTGCCCTGCTCGAGCACGTCGTAGAGCTCCTCCATGAAGCGCTCCTGGATCGGATACGGCGTAAAGGGAAACGGGAAGCGACCGACGCCATCCAGGTTCTCCATTCCGAGCTGTTCAGTGTCTCAAAAGATGAAATACTTCCTGCTTTTATTACTCAGACCCTCTGAATCCTAGTGGAGGCTCCAGACCTCCTTCAGGTATGGAGCTGAACTTCCTTGAAGGTCCGCGCCATTGACGAGACTCAGCCAATGAGAAGGAGACCCAGCCTACTACTGTTAGGGAACATCATCAAATGCCATCACTGTCACTAAACGAAGAAGACGTTACAGTACATACAAACTCGTTTGTTTGCAAAATCATTCACAAAAGATAATTTAGTATTCTTAAAATTCCTGTCGTTTTCTTCTTCTTCCGGATCATGCGTCTCCACACCACCCTGTCCTCTACTAATGCCTCTATTAAACCAACCACCTCCATGTTTTCCCTCACCGCATCCATAAACCTCCACCATGTCCATCCTCTTTCCATCCTGCCTGGGGTCTCCATCCTCAGCATCTTTCTACTGATATACCCCATGTTCCTCCTCTGCACATGACTAAACATCTAATCTTCACCTCTTTCTCCTTGTCTCCAAAATGTCCTACCTGCACGGTTCCTCGAATAAACAAATTTTTAATCCTGCCCATCCTCGTCACTATAGATGAACATCACAGCATCTTAAACTCTACCACATCCCGCTCCTGACACTCCCAAGAGCGGTCTTCAAAACCATCAACCGCTGTGATGTTACTCGTGGCTCGTGGTGTATCTACTCATCACCAACGTACAGCTCTGCATCAGTTTAATTAAGCAACAGTCTTGTGACAAAAAAGTAATAGGAACTTCTTCTTTTTCTTCTTCTTCTTCTTCTTCTTCTTCCGGCTGCTCCCATTAGGGGGCGCCACAGCGGATCATCCGTCTCCAAACCCCCCTGTCCTCTACATCTGCCTCTTTCACACCAACTACCTGCATGTCTTCCCTCACCACATCCATAAACCTCCTTATTGGTCTTCCTCTTTTCCTCCTTCCTGGTGGCTTCATCCTCAGCATTTTCCTACTGATATACCCCATGTCCCTCCTCTGCACATGTCCAAACCATCTCAATCACAGCTCCCTCACCTTGTCTCCAAAACGTCCTACATGCTCCGTCCCTCTAATAAACTCATTTCTAATCCTGTCCATCGTCGTCACTCCCAACAAAAACATCAACATCTTCAGCTCTGCTACCTCCAGCTCCGCCTCCTGTCTTTTACTCAATGCCACTGTCTCTAAACCATACAACATCGCAGGTCTCACCACAGTCCTATAAACTTTCCCTTTCACTCTCACAGATACTCTTCTATCACAAATCACTCCTGCTATCACTCTTCTCCACCCACTCCACCGATATACCCCATGTCCCTCCTCTGCACATCTTCAGCTCCACCACCTGTCTTTTAGTCAACGTCTCTAAACCATACAACAAAAACAGAAGAATGAACATTATAGCCATAATAAATCATAGTACATGTCATCATTATGTACATTTGAAGGCAAATACTTGTACAATTTTGGTCTAGTGAAAGTTTAAAGGGACTTTGACTGGAGTAGCGTTAAAACAAGTTAGTGTCTCTCTACTTTAACTCAAGAACATTTGTGTACTTAGTCTATTACTGGTTATAATATGTATATGAACTGAAGCTGAATAATGATCTTTAGTCCTATCAGGCAAAACCTACCAAAAACCTTTCGTTCCGACGGCGTTCAGTAGTTTGCAGACGGTCCCTGGCGGGGCAGCGCGTCTCCTTTCTGGTCGCTCTGGAAAGTTCGGTGCCCTTCCTCCTGCTGCTGAAGTGTCTAGAAGGAGCTTCTCGGCTTTAAGTTCCTTCTCTCTCACACATCTGAACACACCTTTCTAATCATTTCCGCAGTGCTACACGGCGTTATCTCGATCAAGAGTGCGGGATTTCCCGGTACACACCAAACCCTCAGCTATCTTCTCCACATCTCATCCCATTCGAACTCAACTGCAGGTGGACTGAACCAGAATCTTCCTTCATTTTTTTTTATTTATTTTTTTTTACACATTTTGGGGCGAACATGACTGCAGAAGAATTGTCCAACGACTCCCAGAGCATCCCTATGGAAGGAGAAGACATCACCCAAAAGAAAGATGGAGGAGTTTTAAAGGTAACTTCATTTTCTTTCTTCTGCAGCAGCACCTTTTTCCCACCCAGACCAGTTCCTGAGCCATCATCATCTCCAAGCTCCAACCTTCTCCCACAGTGCTTTGCAAACCAACACGGAATTAAAGCACCTGAGAAACGCATGTGCTGCTTAAAATGCTAACATCTTAGCTTAACCTGCTGATGCTAACATGGCTAGCTAGCTAGCTCATCGCAATTGCAGGTTTAGCATGAGGATTGACACACACACACACACACACACACACACACACACACACACAGATTTGTAAATTTATTAAATAAAATACATCAAAGATAAATTTTGCCAAGTTTTTGCTTTGATCAGTATTCAAATTGATATGATATCTATAATGTAGAATTACTGCAGGATTAAAGGGTCAGTAAGCGTTTTATTATTATTGATTTATTTATTATTTTTATGCACATGCATCCAGGGAGATGTGCATAACACAAGCGTACACTTATTTTCTTTTTAAGTGTAATAAAAATCGCAGAGAAACCATTCAAAATGCAAATTTTCAGGGCCGGAAACACTGGACGAAGTGCTTGGATTCAGAACCACGGATTAAAGGGTCAATAAGCGTTTTTTTCCTTTGTTTTTTTTTTTCCCTTTTATTTTTGTAAACCGACATCCTGGGAGACGTGCGTAACCCGAGTGTGCACGTTTTTCTTTCCCTAAAGTGTATTAAAAGTGAAACTAAAATGCAGACATGCTATAGTCCGATGGTGGTCCAGGAAGTCAGGAAATATGGAGCGAATGTATTCAACAAATATTTATAAATTTGTATAAATTTGTAACGTATAATTGAGTTTATTCCTAATAAGCAGCGACCGTGGCAAAGAAAACCTCCTTCAGATGACTTGAGGAAGAAACCTTGAGAGGAACCAGCCTCAAAAGGGAACCCGTCTTTAGCCGGGTGACACCGAATGCACCTTCATTAAAGGTCCATTATTACTCAGGTGTACTGTTTATTGAGTGTCTGTGGTTCTGAGCCATTATAGCAACCTGCTGATATTAATTACAGTCCAAATGTAATCTTCAAAAATGTCTGGATCAGACCTGGAACTTTTATACAGTCAATTGGACCGTTTCTCATTGTACTATCAGTTGAACTAGAACTGTTATTTTTTCAGATTACAGGGGAATGTTTTCTATTTTATTGTATATATTACGACATCATAAATAAAAGGAATTACTCATAATTGGCTACTTTAATTTTTAACGTTTGGTACAATGTGGCGTTTCTTCTCAGCTCATGGCCCTCAGTCAAGTTTGATTTTTGGCGCTTCATAGAAAAAAGTTTGGTGAACGATTTTTTTTTGCCAAAAGTGGTCTTCTATTCGCAAATAGTGTGAACCCCACAGAGCATATACTGTAAATAATAACCGTATGCTTCATTCTTGTTGGTTCTCCAACCTGTATGTTTTGGGTGGAGATTAATAACCATGGGCAGGAACAGTAGAGTAATAAACAAAAATGTCTATTAATGCATTTGTGTTGTTTTTGGTTAATGATCTAAATGGATAAATCATTAATAATGCACGTCTCTTTCGTAACCTCGTGTTTGTGTGTGCTGTATAGCTGGTGAAGAGAGAGGGCACAGGCACCGAGTTACCGATGACCGGCGATAAAGTGTTCGTGCATTACGTTGGGACTCTTATGGATGGCACTCAGTTCGACTCCAGCCGTGATCGAGGAGAGAAGTTCTCATTCGAGTTAGGAAAAGGTGGGTTTGAAATTGAGCACCATCCTCCTTTTAAAGCTTCGATCAGCATGACCGAGTGATCTCCGGCCCGGTCCTTCATCAACGCTCTCACCTGTGTTAACGAGAGTCTTAATTGCCATCATAAAACTAAGGCAGCAGACGTTGTGAAGATTGTTGCAGGGTAGTGCTGTAGTAATTGCTGTAGTGGGTTGTGATGCATTTAATTGATGAGATCGTTCTTGTATCCTCATAAAACCCAGCCCTAGCACACGTTCATGTATAAGATTGAGTGAGAGACAAAGACAGACGGACAGAGAGAGAGAGAGAGAGAGAGAGAGAGAGCATGTGCTGAGCTGAAGGCAGTAAACATCCACACAGAGGAGTTTCACAGGAGTTTGGTGATCTTATCATTTACTCGCATTAACGACCCAATTGTTTGTGGTTGCTTCAAGTGTATCAATTATATCTTTATTAGAGGAAATCGTTAATGAACACAAAATTCTATATATCCTGACTGTTATTTGCGCCCCACCTGTAATGTCTTCATTCACCACTAGGGCGGCGTGCCCGCCCTTTAAGAACCGCTGATCTAGACTATTCCCTGTATATATGCAAATCTTTATACATGTCCCCGGACGTCCCGCAGGTCAGGTGATTAAAGCATGGGATATCGGTGTTGCGACGATGCGCATCGGTGAAATCTGCCAGTTGATCTGCAAACCAGAGTATGCGTACGGATCTGCTGGAAGCCCACCCAAAATCCCACCCAACGCCACCCTGGTGTTCCAGGTACCCTCTTTACACTAATTCTGTAGTCTTTATTATTTATGTGGCTACAAATTTGCTTAGTGTGTTTTCGTGGCAGGTCGAGTTGTTTGACTTTCATGGCGAGGACATCACAGAGGATGAAGATGGCGGAATTGTTCGTCGCATCATCACTAAAGGAGAGGGATACTCCAAACCGAACGAGGGGGCATCCGTGGAAGGTAAAAAAAAGACAACAAAACAACACGCATGAAGAGAGAGATGTTTCTTGGATTTGAATGTTAAAGGATCCTTCCACTCTGAACTCCAATAATTATGTTTCTAATAAAATAAGGGCGTGTTGCTGATTTCCTGGGCTGTATTTTCATCATTTTTGTGAGAATTAGACGTTTTTTTGTGCGTTATAAGAATAAGAAAAAATAAGAATCTTTTTCTTGACAAAAGGACCGCTAGTGAGCGACCCGTGAGGTGACGATGATGCCGTTCACTGCGATATTAATGTGAAAGTTGAAGCTGAGGTGTTGACCGGATTGGAACTAATTCCGTTCTACAGAGGAAAGGATGTCTAACTTTTGTTCCCTCTGTTTTTCGTTCAGTGCACGTGGAGGGAACGCACGAGGGCTGCGTGTTCGATGAGCGGGAGCTGAAGTTTGAGGTGGGAGACGGAGAGAGCCTCGATCTGCCGCTCGGTGTGGAGAAATCGCTGCAGGCTATGGAACAGGGCGAGGAGTCTCTGTTCATCATCAGACCAAAGTAAATACACACACTTATATCAATATTTACCATGAAATCAATTAATCACACGCATGTCCTCCATGCTCAGGCCAGTCAGGTGACTTATACGCCATTCGCAAGTAGGTGCTACTGTAAGAGCACAGAGGTTTGCTGTCTCATTTGCCGAATCAGCGTTTATTTTTTCTCACCATGTACTTTCAGATATGGCTTTGGAAACGCAGGCAAACCCAAATTTAACATTCCACCTGGTGCTACGCTGCAATACAAAATCAAATTGACAAAGTTCGAGAAGGTGAGCGTGCTTGAACTTGTACAAATAAACCTCTGGAAATTTTTTTATCAAAATTGCCATTTCAATATATTTTTTTGACTTTAAAATATATAAAAGAATTAAAAAAATCTTTATTCCACATTAAATCATATCGTGTACATGCAATAAATTAACATACATTAATAAAAACAATTATAACATTATTATTTTACAAAAAACTAAGTTTTTTAAGCGTCTTGAATGTAATTTTATACAGATACGATCATCTACGTACATGCGACCTTGTTTTTAAGGCTTTCAGATCTATTTTTCTGAATGTATTTTTTCTTCATCTGCCTTCCATGGCTTTGTCCTAGGCTAAGGAATCCTGGGAAATGAACACCAGCGAGAAACTGGAACAGAGCGCAATCGTCAAAGAGAAAGGAACTCAATACTTCAAAGTATGAGCCACACACAGTATATTTTTTTTTTGTGTGTGTGTGTTGATTGTTAAACTCCAAGCTGCCTGTTAACTGTGTGTGTTGCAGGATGGGAAATATAAGCAGGCTGTTGTGCAGTATAAGCGCATCGTGTCGTGGCTGGAGCACGAGTCCAGCCTGCAGGAAGAGGACGAAGAGAAAGCCAAAGCCCTGAGACTGGCGGCTCACCTCAACCTGGCCATGTCCTACCTAAAACTACAGGAGCCTAGCCTTGCCCTGGAGAACTGTGACAAGGTGCCGCCCCTTTAGTCACTGCTCATCTGACATGTTGTAATCAGAGTGTGCGTATAATGCGTTCAGTGATCGTTCGCTGTAAACGCCTTTTATGAGAATGGTGATAGTGTGACGCCGCGCAAAGGGCGTGATGTCATTTCGACCGATAATAACGCGGATATTTCCTTTTCGCAGCTGTCGCATTATCACCGTTTTTTTAAAAGGTTTTGCAGCAAATAACTCCACTGTCAAGTCAAGTTTATTTCTATAGCGCTTTTCACAACAGACATTGTC
>JAAIIK010000101.1:2316135-2333704 GCA_014706435.1 Silurus glanis
GAACATCCGTCTAAATGCAGGTTGAGATGCTGGAGCTTCTGTATACTAGTTTTTGGGCCGATGAGCAAAATCTCTGTCTTATCAGAATTTAAAAGTAGAAAGTTATGGGTCATCCAATCTCTTATTTCCTTAACACACTCAGTTATCCGAGTTAATTGAGCTGTATCGCCTGGTTTAGATGAGATATCTATAGCTGGGTATCATCAGCATAACAATGGAAGCTAATTCCATGGTTTCTAATAATATTTCCTAAGGGAAGCAGGTATATTGTGAAGAGCAGGGGTCCTAGAACTGAACCTTGTGGCACGCCATAGGTCACTAGCATTAGCCTGGATAGCTCTCCATTTAAATCTACGAAATGGTAACGATCGGACAGGTAGGATTTAAACCAGCTTAATGCCTGTCCCTGAATGCCGATGTAATTCTGTAAGCGATCTAGGAGAAGATCATGATCTATAGTGTCGAACGCAGCACTAAGATCTAGTAAAACTAACAGCGAGATGAAGCCTTGGTCTGAAGCTAAAAACAGTTCATTAGTGATTTTAACTAGGGCAGTTTCTGTGCTATGATGGGGCCTAAAACCTGACTGAAACTCTTCAAAGATATTGTTCTCTTGCAAGTGGGAACATAACTGGGCAGCGACAATCTTTTCTAAAATCTTAGACATAAATGGTAGATTTGAAATTGGTCTGTAATTCGATAGCGTGTTTGGATCCAGATTAGGTTTTTTAATGAGGGGCTTAATAACTGCTAGCTTGAGGGATTTAGGGACGTGACCTAAAGATAGTGAGGAGTTAATAATATTCAGAAGAGGCTCACCAGCTGTATAAAACACTTCCTTCAATAGATGAGTTGGAATGGGATCTAACTGACATGTTGTTGATTTAGCTTTGATAATAACATCATACAGCTCTTCCTGTCCTGTACATGTAAAACAGTGTAGTTGTGGAGTTGAAGGTGACACTGTGTCAGGAGATGGTCTCAGAGGTTGAACTGCCACAATTGTTTTTCTAATGTTATCTATTTTTTCAGTGAAGAAATTCATAAAGTCTTCACTACTAAACTGTGATGGAACACATTTTTCAGATCCCTGATTTGTAGTTAGTTTAGCTACTGTAGTAAAAAGGAACCTGGGATTGTTTTTGTTATTTTCTATGAGTTTGCTCAGGTGTTCAGCTCTAGCAGCTTTTAGCGCCTGTCTGTAGCTGAGCATACTGTCTTTATACGCAATTCTAAATACCTCCAGTTTAGTTTTCCTCCATTTTCTCTCCAGATTACGTGCTGTTCTCTTGAGGGCATACGTATGACTATTATACCAAGTTGCAGGTGCTTGTTCTCTAAACTTTTTTAACCGGATGGGGGCAACAGTGTCTAAAGTGCTAGTGAGGATAAGGTCTATGTTGTTCGCCATTTCATCAAGATTATTAGCAGTTATGGGTTTAGTGAGAAACTGAGATAAATCGGGCAGGTTATTTACGAATCTGTCCTTAGTGGTCGGAACAATAGTCCTACCAAGTCGATAGCTTGGTGAAACACGGCTAATCTGCTCTACTGGTAGTGTGTACAGTATAAGATAATGGTCTGTGATGTCATCACTCTGAGGTAAAATATCTATATCAGTGACGTCTGCTCCGTGGGATATTATTAAGTCTAGTGTGTGGTTAAAACGGTGAGTTGGTCTGGTGATGTTTTGTTTAACCCCAAAAGAGTTTAATAAGTTGACAAATGATAATCCTAGAGCATCGTTTGCATCATCTACATGAATATTAAAATCTCCTACAAGCAGCACTTTATCAAAATTGATCAAGAGGTCTGAAAGAAAACAAGCAAACTCTTGAAGAAAATCAGCGTAGGGCCCTGGGGGTCTGTACACGGTGACCAGAGCGAGTTTTCTATGTATGTCTGAAAGTACAATTTTAAGAACGAGCACTTCAGATGATTTAAAACTGAATCCTAATATCTGACTAACATTAAGAGAGGTACCCCCCCCCCCCCAAAAAGCACTGATTTACAATCAGTGCTTTGGGTGCAAGTAATGATCTGGAGCTTTTTTTTAATCGATTCACTTATTTCCCTGTGCCGTCCCTCCACAGGCTCTGGAACTGGACACGAACAATGAAAAGGCTTTGTTCAGGCGAGGAGAAGCGCTGTTCGTAATGAAGGACTTTGATCGGGCGAGAGGAGACTTCCAGCGTGTGGTGCAGCTCTATCCAACCAACAAGGCGGCAAAGAGCCAAGTGCTGCAGTGCCAGAAACACATTAAGGAGCAGCACGAAAAGGACAAACGCCTCTACGCCAACATGTTTCAGAAGTTTGCCGAGAGGGACGCTAAAGTAAGCGCGTAGAGTCGATATGATTAAAAACAAAGCGAGTCATTTGATCGACTTGAACGGTCCTGGATTGAAATCTCTCCATACGTGACAGCTGAAAGAGGCTTTCTGAAGGATTATGCGTGCCGATAACTGATTAATCAACCGGTAGTTTTTTAAATGGATACTGGATAAAAAAAATAAAAAAAACTCTTTATAAATAGTACTGAACTTTATTACAAAAATAAAAAGTACTGGATCATGAAAATGTGACAAATGAAATAAATATGCATATATTAAATATAAATATATATAGATAAAAAAAAATAATAATAATGGCTTCAGCAACCCGGAAAAACTATCGGTATGGATTTTCGCTGATAAATCGATTGACCTTGTTGAACCATTGTGTTCAATCTGATTCAATATTTTAAGTTTCACAACTAGCGAAGAACCGTAAGTTTTTCTGACACTGAGCCTCAGGACAAAGAGATGTCAAAAACACCTCTTTAACATGGTGTGGAAAAAAAAATCACATGACTGACAGTTTAAGCGATTAGGTTTATTTTGCTCAATGGATAGTGCCTCAAATTTTCTATTATTTCAGTCTATTATCTTATAACTTGATGTGGCTACTTTTTGCCCACCTCTAGATCCAGATTTGGCCCCTTGATATGTTATCTATAACTTGTGAACCCATGGTTCCGTGTTTTGAAGGTTGTCAGTCATGTGACTCCTCTCAGACCATTGAGCCTCGGTGTCAGGTGTAATATCACTACATGATGCTTTTATAGTTCAAAACTCTCAACCATTTTTCTCTAAATAAAAAAACAATAGCACACACACCATTTCACGTTCTGCACCTCTACCAAGGGCACCGTAAAGTATGAAATACTGCAGATAACATTTTTGTTCTAAAGACCGTGTTTCCCTTATTTTTCTTGCAGAAAGAAGCTGAGCAGGTGAAGAAAGAGAGCAAAGACGGCACGATGGAGCTCGTGGAAAACGGTGCCGAAGAGCAGACTGCAGCATAAACGCTTGTTAATTTGTCTGCTTTGAGTGTCTAATGAATTTTTTTACTTTTGGTTTTCATTTTGCAGTTTGTTTTCTATGAAATGAGACGAGTTTGTGTGTATAGCTGCGAAGTTGGACGTCTGATCTGTAGAATACTGGTTATTTTTGTTGCCTTTTTCCCCCAAGGCCTCGCTGCCACTGGCACCGTGTGAGTTTCATTGGTGTACTCATGTTCACGTGAGGCAGCTAGACAGGCTGTGTGTTTGTTTTTTTTTTTTATTTGGCTGCTATTCCGCATGAAGGTGCAGAATTGAGTAAGGCTGGAGCACTGAACAGAGAAAATATTAGGCAGCACCACAGCCTCTACTATTGGGCCCTGCCCTGATACTGCTACTTAAACGGTATACTGGCGCGCACCACTATGTAGTGCTGCTGTACACAAAAGGTAATGGCATGAAATTAAAACGTTCGTAATGGCAACACGACTGTTTTGTTTGTATTCTCCTTATGGTTGTATACATTTAATAGCTTTTTTCTTTCATTATGTATTTTACTGTTCACTGTCCATTAGGCTGTTAAACTTCTATAATCCTTTTCTTTATTCATACAACTGGAAATCCAGTGTAGGGTACATAGTTTTTTGTCAGAATGAATCGCTTATTATCTGCTTGACTTTTGTAATGCGTTATAAGCACTTGGACATCTATCCAGACTTCTGTTCTAGCCTACTTCGGTGCTTGGTGTCTGCAAGGACTCTAAACCGGATCCTGGGCTCATATCAGATTTTTCTAGATCGGGAGATATTACTCAGCGGTTCATACGCTGCCTGCTCTGATTTGTTTCAAATGCATGAACGGAAGCGAGGGAAATGACGTTCTTTGTTCTGGTCATGTGTCTCTAATGCTCCAGTGATGTCAAATAAAAGAATACAGTTTGCTCAGAAGGTTAAGCTCAAATGCTCTGGAATGTTTCGTTACTGCATCATATTCAGTTCTGTTGAAGAACCATCACCAGAACTGGATTCATATCAATATTTCTGTTATCAATGTTTAATGTTTGGAAAGATCAAAATGGAAGAAAAAAAAAAAGCTGCGCTTCGTCTCTCGACCAAGACCTAAGATTCTTCTTGGTAATTCATCTCAGGGACAGAAGGTGGTGCTGATATATTAGGAAACAGAAGACTGCCAATTGAGGCTGGAAAAAAAAGGGGCATTTTTGTTTAATTTTTGCTTCCTCCATTTAACTGGGAATGAATTGTGTTTTATTGAACAGCAGCAAAAAAAAATATTAGGACACCTGATATTTCCAGGCAGACGTATTACTACGATGTTGGAGACAGTAGCATTACATTGCCCCTTCGCTTGAACTGTTCCAGCATGACAATGCCCCTGCACAAAGCCAGCTCAGTGTAAATATGTTTTACATCGGTTGGAGTGGAAGATCTCCTGCTATAAAGCTCTGGCCTCAACAATATTGAACAGGACTGCACCCCAGGCCTCCTCACCTCACCTACATCAGTACTTGACTTCAGTAAAATACCCTTGTGGATGAATCAGAAAGTGTTCTCTGATACACAAGAAATTTGTTTTGGCGACAGAAGCTTCTAGTCACAATTATATTTGAATAACATTTTAAGAATTTTTTTTTTTTTTTTTTTACAGTCGGAATTAAATGGTAAAGATCTTTTATACAGGTATTTGCGAGTTGGAAGTTGTGGCAGTGAACGCTGTTCTTGTGTGTTTTTGTTTTTGTTATTATTAAGAATAAAGGAGATGTGAAGACCTGCAGTAACTACAGGAGAATAAAGTTTATCAGTTACCCCATGAAGTTATGGGGAGTAGTGGAATCCAGGCTGAGGGAAGAGGTGACCATCTGTGAGCAACAGAGCACCACAGACACATTATTTGCTTTGAGAATGTTGATGGAGAAGTATAGAGAAGGTCAGAAGGAGTTGCATTGTGTGTTTATGGATTTAGAGAAAGTGTGCGACAGGGTGGAGAGAGGAGTTGTGGTATTGTATAAGGAAGTCCGGTGTGGCAGAGAAGTATGTGAGGGTGGTGCAGGAGATGTATGATGACAGTGTGACAGCATCAAAGATGCAGTGGACTGCATCAAAGATCGTCTCTGAGCCCTTTCCTGTTTGCAGTGGTAATGGACAGGTTGATGGACGAGGTCAGACAGGAGTCTCCGTGAACTATAATGTTTGCGGATGATATTGTGATTTGTGGTGAGAATAGAGAGCAGGTTCAGAAGATCCTGGACGGTTGGAGGTACGTGCTGGAGAGAAGGGGAATAAAAATCATTAGGAGTAAGAGTACATGTGTGTGAATCAGAGGGAGGGCAGTGGAGTGGTGCAGTTGCAGGGAGAAGAGGAGGAGAAGGTGGAGGAGTTCAGGTACCTGGGATCAACAGTGCAAAGTAATGGAGAGTGTGTTAGAGAAGTGAAGAAAAGAGTGCAGGCAGGGTGGAGTGGGTGGAGAAGAGTGATAGCAGGAGTGATTTGTGATAGAAGAGTATCTGTGAGAGTGAAAGGGAAAGTTTATAGGACTGTGGTGAGACCTGAGATGTTGTATGGTTTAGAGACAGTGGCATTGAGTAAAAGACAGGAGGTGGAGCTGGAGGTAGCAGAGCTGAAGATGTTGAGGTTTTCGTTGGGAGTGACGACGATGGACAGGATTAGAAATGAGTTTATTAGAGGGACAGCGCATGTAGGACGTTTTGGAGACAAGGTGAGGGAGGTGAGATTGAGATGGTTTGGACATGTGCAGAGGAGGGACATGGGGTATATCAGTAGGAGAATGCTGAGGATGGAGCCACCAGGAAGGAGGAAAAGAGGAAGGCCAAGGAGGCAGTTTATGGATGTGGTGAGGGAAGACATGCAGGTAGTGGGTTTGATAGAGGCCGATGGGGTGTGGAGACAGATGATCCGCTGTGGCGACCCCTAATGGGAGAAGCCAAAAAAAAGAAGTAGAAGACATTCAAATCTTAGGGTCAGGTGTTCACAAATGTTTTTTTTTCATGCAGTGTATATCATTAAAAAAATTTGCATTAGATCCTTACATTAACAGAAACAGGCATTGTTACTATAGACTGCACCATTACCTAATGCTTGCAAGTCTTAGGAGACGTGTATAGCATGCACAAAGCAGCCTTTTTGCATAAAAAGTTATGAGTGAGTTGCTGCTGTTTGCAAATAAACACCACACCCAAAACGTACATATAGTCCTTGCTTTTAAGCAAATAAGCCCCGGCCCCAAAACACTTACATCTCTGACAGTAGTGCAGACTGCTAATGACACTTCATATTAATGCTCTTATGATCTACTAAGAATCCTCTTAAAGCATGTCTCAGTTCTAAACTAGTTGTGGAGCCGCACAAAGAACATTTAGGTTTTTCTAAAAGTGTACCTTCTGTGCTTACAAGAGTGTTGATCTTGCATTTGCACATCTTTTTCATGAATTCACACGTGACCTGGGGCTTAAAAACAAGAATGTAAAAACAAGTCGTTACCTCAGAGACCTGGAAAAGTCAATTTAATTCTGGAAGAAACAAGAAACAACAAAATGGAAATGTTAAGCTGGGTGGAAGATCTGACATTTCAGCCTCGACGAAGGATTGTCTCGAAAAAGAAACGAATGCAGTTCCTGTATACAGTGTTTGATGAGAAAATACACAAGTCTTTTAGTCAGATACACTTCCATATCATTGTATCTATTACAAATGCCCAAGTGCTTCTATAGCACTTACAGTGTATTTCATTAAGTAAATCCAGTGTAATTTACACATACAATTTCCTTATATTAGAATTAAACTATACATTTACAAGACTTGATTTTTATTAACTTTTTTCCTTTTTATTCAGTTCTATTTTCAGTCTATTTCAAGTAAGTGCACACATTTGGTACCAGGGCCTTCAGTGGGGACGTACCCGACTTAATCCACCTCTTAATACCACAACTATCATGTCACAATTATAAAAAACCATCAATACAATACAAAAATGCAATATAACAACACGTGGCATTACAGAGAGAGAGGCAATTCGTGTATGGAGGGCGAATACCATTTTTACTAAAGCAAGAAACCCAGTTAAGACTCAAAACCTCTACACTACAACCACAACTGTGCACCTACAACATCTGGATCAGTTTAGAATCAATTAAATGTAACAAAGCAACAAATTTGATGAAGGATATTGGATTTTGGTTGGATTTAATCACCTATCTCTGAACAATGGTGGAACTGTAATGAATGGACTTTTGGTGCCACCCAGACGAGGATGGGTTTTCCTGTTGGTTCCTCTTAAGCAGCTGGGTCCAAACTAAGGCCCAGGGCCAACTGCGGCCCGCCATCCATTTTTAATTGGCCTGTATCAAGTCTAAAAATATAATTGTCTAAGATACTACAGAGATCTGGCTACTGTGACTACTACTGAAGAACACCAGAGACTTGTAAACACTGGAAACAGATATGTTTCAAGTTGGATTGGATTGCACAGAATCGACACAATCAACAACACCTGGATGTGGTCTGATGGACAACCAGCCTATTTCGTTAATTGGGCAGATGGCTGGCCTGTGATTGGGCCTTCAGATTGCTCTGTTTTGTATAACGGAGTCTGGTATAATGATCCATGTGGTTCAACTCACAATTATTTCTACTGTTATAGATATTTGATTTTGGTGAATGAACTTAAGACATGGGAGGAGGCTCTTCAGTACTGCACCACAAAATACACTGGTTTGGTTACTCTACCCTTCTCCTCACAGATGGAACAGGCTAAACTGGAGCTCGTGTTGGCCCAAACAGACAGAGTGTGGGCCGGCCTGCGTTTTATGAATAGAAGATGGTTCTGGCTGAGTGGAAACCCTCTAGTGACACTGGATTCATTGCCATCATGTCCAGATTGGCGTTATTACTGTGGAGCAATCAACACCAAAACAAACATGTGGGAGAACCGAGACTGCAACGAGAAGCTGAATTTCCTCTGCTGGAGGTGAGTCATGAACACTGAAATCAAGAATTCAGGAGTCCTTATGGCTTTTTTTAAGATAAGGCTTTTTCTACAGTAAGAAACGTACACTTTAAAATGTGTATAAAGAATAGTGTATAAAATGTTCTCTCTCTCGCTGTGTGTGTGTGTGTGTGTGTGTGTGTGTGTGTGTGTGTGTGTGTGTTTCTCAACAGCTAAATTGTTGGATCCTCCCTCAGGAAGAACACTATATGGCTCAATAAATATGTAAAATAAATAAATATATGATTATTTATCAAAAACAAACCAAAAATAAATTTTATATATATATATATATATATATATATATATATATATATATATATATGTACACTATATTGACAAAAGTATTGGGACACCTGAACTTTCCTGCTATATGTGATTCTTTTCCAAACTGTTACCACAAATCTGGAGGCACTCATTTGTACAGGACGTCTTTAGATGACGTTATAATAAAATATTGCATTCACTTGTACTTGTGAAACCCAAACCTGTTCCAGCATGGCGATGCCCCTGTGCACCCAAAGTGAGCTCCTTGAAGATCTAGTTTACATGCTTTGGAGAGGAAGATCTTAAGTGGCCTGCTATAGAGCTCTGATCTCATCCTTACTGAACACCTTTGGGATGAATGTGAACGCTGACTGCACCCCAGGTCTCCTCACCTACATCAGTACCTGCCTTTTATAACACCCTTGTGGCTGATGAACACAAATATCCATAAGCACACTCCAAAATCTAGTGGAACATCTTCCCAGAAGAGTGGAGGAAATTATGAGCAACTTGCGACTGAATGTGGAATGCAATGCTCAAAAACACATACCAAACTTATGACTAGGTGACCCAATACTTTTGGAAATGTTGTGTGTGTGTGTGTGTGTGTGTGTGTGTGTGTGTGTGTGTGTGTGTGTGTGTGTGTGTATCTGTGAATGTATGCATGTATTTATTTATCTATCTATGTATCAGATGTGTAGAGAGCAACTGAAATTCATACTCGAGTTAAAGAATAGATAACCAAATATTCAGAGCTGACTGTGATTTTTGATGCAGCTCTCAGTCTCAGAGAAGGGCGATATTTATTCGAGCTCTTTTTGGACTAACAATGAGGCCAGCGGTGCTAAAAAAAAAAAAGTCACTCAGAGGCAGCAGATGTGTGTAGAGGGGTGTTAAGCCTTAATGACATTTTCAACAGAGGTGAGAAATGTAATTGGTATTGGTCATTGTAAATAAAAAAAATAGTCTAGTGAAAAGTACATTTATTAAATCATAATAGTAGTCGAGTAAAGGTTGCTTATATCTTTAATACTCAGTAAAATTAGAAAGCTGCCCAAAATGTACTTATGTACCCTAATGAAGTACATTTACATGTATTTATGTATTAGATTTTTTTTTGTAGTTAATAAGCACTGTAAGTCTATTTTTGCAACAGTGTACAAAAACTGTAAATGTATATATATATTTCTGCAATTAAACATTATACAAACAGAGAAATGCCTGTCATTTTTTTATTTCAAGTATTGTCCTTGATTAATGCACGATTATCTGCATGATGGAAAACAGAATACAATTCCTTACTTTCTTCCTATGACAAAGAGATTTTTCTGAAATGCACATGTCTCATTTGAACATTTACTATGCAAAGAATCTAAAGAAAATACTCTTAAGAAAACACGATCCTCTGGAAGACTATGTATGCATGTATGCTGTCGAAAATCTTTTGCATGAATTCAAACATTATTGGGCTGAAATGACTCACTTTCTAAGAGTTGGCGCCTCCTACAGGTAGGATACATGCTGTACACATGTATGGTACTTGTTTCAGGGTTTTTACATACCATTTACATTTATTTTGAAATGACTGTCACTAAAACACGTGTCTCTTTTGAATATTTACTATTCAAAGAAGCTACAAATATTTACTTTTATATTTAATAAGTATAAAAACCCAGCCATTATGGATGCACAAGCCAGTGCACTCTTAGTGCCGGTCCCAAGCCCGGGTAAATGGGGAGGGTTGCGTTAGGAAGGGCATCCAGCGTAAAACATGTGCCAAATCAAATATGCGGATCACAAATGAGAATTTCATACCGGATCGGTCGAGGCCCGGGTTAACAACGACCGCCACAGGTATCGTTAGCCGACAGGGTACCGGTGGAAATTGGGCTACTGTTGGCCGAAGGAGGAGAAGGAGAGGAGGAAGACGTCTACAGAGACGGCAGGGAAAGGAGCAGTGTAGGAGAGTGGAGGTTCGGGTTGGTACCTTAAATGTTGGTACTATGACGGGTAAAGGGAGAGAGGTAGCTGATATGATGGAGAGGAGAAAAGTAGATATGCTGTGTGTTCAGGAGACCAAGTGGAAAGGGAGTAAGGCCAGGAGCATTGGAGGTGGATTTAAACTGTTTTATCATGGTGTGGATGGAAAGAGAAATGGTGTAGGGGTGATTCTGAAGGAAGAGTACAGTAAGAGTGTAGTGGAGGTGAAGAGAGTTTCTGATAGGGTGATGATCGTGAAGGTGGAAGTTGAAGGGATGATGATAAATGTCATCAGTGCCTATGCTCCACAAGTTGGCTGTGAGATGGAGGAGAAGGAAAGATTCTGGAGTGAATTAGATGAAGTGGTAGATGGTGTACCTAGGAAAGAACGATTGGTGATTGGGGCAGACTTTAATGGGCATGTTGGTGAAGGGAACAGAGGTGATGAGGAGGTGATGGGTAGGTATGGTTTTAAGGAGAGGAATGTGGAAGGGCAGATGGTGGTGGATTTTGCTAAAAGGATGGAAATGGCAGTGGTGAACACTTATTTTAAGAAGAAGGAGGATCATAGGGTGACGTATAAGAGTGGAGGAAGGTGCACACAGGTGGACTATGTGCTATGCAGGAGATGCAACCTAAAGGAGATTGGAGACTGTAAGGTGTTGGCAGGGGACAGTGTAGCTAGACAGCATCGGATGGTGGTCTGTAGGATGGTTTTGGAGGCGAAGAAGAAGAGGAGGAGAGTGAGGACTGAAAGAAGAATAAGATGGTGGAAACTGAAGGAGGAAGAGTGTAGTGTGAGGTTCAGGGAAGAGGTCAGACAGAGGCTCAGTGGTGTTAAGGAGGTGTTGGATGATTGGGCAACTACTGCAGGAGTGATGAGGGAGGCAGCTAGAAAAGTACTTGGTGTAACATCTGGAAATAGAAAGCAAGACAAGGAGACGTGGTGGTGGAATGAGGAAGTGCAGGAGAGCATAAGGAGAAAGAGGTTGGCAAAACAGAAGTGGGATAGACAGAGTGATCAGAAAAGTAGGCAGGAGTACAAGGAGATGCGGCAGCAGGTTAAGAGGGATGTGGCGAAAGCCAAGGAAAAGGCATATGAGGAGCTGTATGAGAGGTTGGACACTAAGAAAGGAGAAAAGGATTTGTACCGATTGGCCAGGCAGAGGGACCGAGCTGGGAAGGATGTACTGCAAGTTAGAGCAGTAAAGGATGGAGAGGGAAATGTGTTGACTAGTGAGGAGAGTGTGTTGAGAAGGTGGAGGGAGTATTTTGAGCAGCTGATGAATGAGGAAAATCAGAGAGAGAGAAGGTTGGATGATGTGGAGTTGGTGAAGCAGGATGTAGATAGGATTAGTAAGGAGGAAGTGAGAGCAGCGATTAAGAGGATGAAGAGTGGAAAGTCGGTTGGACCAGATGACGTACCGGTAGAAGCGTGGAGATGTTTAGGAGAGATGGCAGTGGAGTTTTTGACCAGATTGTTTAACAGGATTTTAGAAGGTGAGAAGATGCCTGAGGAATGGAGAAGAAGTGTGCTGGTACCGATCTTTAAGCATAAAGGAGATGTGCAGTCTTGCAGTAACTACAGGGGAATTAAGTTGATCAGTCACACCATGAAGTTATGGGAAAGAGTAGTGGAAGCCAGGCTGAGGGAAGAGGTGACCATCTGTGAGCAACAGTATGGTTTCATGCCGAGGAAGAGCACCACAGATGCCTTATTTGCTTTAAGAATGTTGATGGAGAAGTATAGAGAAGGACAGAAGGAATTGCATTGTGTATTTGTGGATTTAGAGAAGGCGTACGACAGGGTGCCAAGAGAGGAGTTGTGGTATTGTATGAGGAAGTCAGGTGTGTCAGAGAAGTATGTGAGGGTGGTGCAGGACATGTATGAGGACAGTGTGACGGCAGTGAAGTGTGCAGTAGGAACGACAGACTGGTTCAGGGTGAAGGTTGGACTGCATCAAGGATCGGCCCTGAGCCCTTTCCTGTTTAGAGTGGTGATGGACAGGTTGACGGACGAGGTCAGACAGGAGTCTCCCTGGACTATGATGTTTGCGGATGATATTGTGTTTTGTTGTGAGAGTAGGGAGCAGGTTGAGAAGAGCCTGGAGAGGTGGAGATATGCGCTGGAGAGAAGGGGAATGAAACTCAGTAGGAGTAAGACAGAATACATGTGTGTGAATGAGAGGGAGGGCAGTGGAGTTGTGCGGTTGCAGGGAGAAGAGCTGGAGAAGGTGGAGGAATTCAGGTACCTGGGGTCAACAGTGCAAAGTAATGGTGAGTGTGTTAGAGAAGTGAAGAAAAGAGTGCAGGCAGGGTGGAGTGGGTGGAGAAGGGTGACAGGAGTGATTTGTGATAGTAGGGTATCTGCAAAAATGAAAGGGAAAGTTTATAGGTCTGTGGTGAGACCTGCGATGTTGTATGGATTAGAGACAGTGGCATTGAGTAAAAGACAGGAGGTGGAGCTGGAGGTAGCAGAGCTGAAGATGTTGAGGTTTTCGTTGGGAGTGACGAGGATGGATAAGATTAGAAATGAGTTTATTAGAGGGACAGCGCATGTAGGATGTTTTGGTGACAAGGTGAGGGAGGCGAGATTGAGATGGTTTGGACATGTGCAGAGGAGGGACATGAATTATATTGGTAGAAGAATGCTGAGGATGGAGCCACCAGGTAGGAGGAAAAGAGGAAGGCCAAGGAGGAGGTTTATGGATGTGGTGAGGGAAGACATGCAGGTAGTTGGTGTAAAAGAGGCAGATGTAGAGGACAGGGTGGTGTGGAGACAGATGATCCGCTGTGGCGACCCCTAATGGGAGCAGCCGAAAGAAGAAGAAGAAGATATTTAATAAGTATAATGTAACCCAGCCATTATGGATGCACAAGCCAGTGCACTCTTAGTGCCGGTCCCAAGCCCGGATAAATGGGGAGGGTTGTGTTAGGAAGGGCATCCAGCGTAAAACATGTGCCAAATCGAATATGCGGATCACAAATAAGAAATTCATACCGGATCGGTCGAGGCCCGGGTTAACAACGACCGCCACAGGTATTGTTGGCCAACAGGGTACCGGTGGAAATTGGGCTACTGTTGGTTGAAGGAGGAGAAGGAGAGGAGGAAGACGTCTACAGAGACAGCAGGGTAAGGAGAAGTGGAGGAGAGTGGAGGTTCGGGTTGGTACTTTAAATGTTGGTACTATGACGGGTAAAGGGAGAGAGGGAGCTGATATGATGGAGAGGAGAAAGGTAGATGTGTTGCAGATGTAGAGGACAGGGTGGTATGGAGACGGAGGATCCGCTGTGGCGACCCCTAATGGGAGCAGCCGAAAGAAGAAGAAGAAGATTTAATAAGTATAATGTAATTTAAGAAAACAAGATATACTTGTTAGTGTTTGAGATAAATACAATGTTATATTGTTAAATGTATGAAAAGATCAATATGTGTAATGAATGTGGTATTAAAGGTATATAAATAGAGATAATCACCATTTGCTTTATTTGGACTATTTGCCCTTCTGTTCCAGTTTGCCCTGTTTTGCCTACTTGGTTTTTGCATATTTTGTAAATCGGAGTGTAAATCACAACGCTGCGCACAGATTTGACCAAAAGATTGTGGAGTGGGAAGATTTACAGAGCTCCGACACATTCACAGCAAAGATGAAACTTTTCTTTTGTTATTGTTTCCTGGTGGCTTCTTGTGGATTATCTGTAGGCATCATTAGAGATTATAGTTACCATGATCATGTACCAAAATTCACCTGGAAAGAGGCTCAGAGTCACTGCAGAAGATATTACAGAGATCTGGCTACTTTTAATACCACTGAAGAACAACAGAGACTTGAAAATATTGAAATAAAAGATTACTCAGGCTGGATTGGGTTGTACAAATTGTACTCAACTGACCACACCTGGAAATGGTCTGATGGAGAACCAGTTTCTATCTTAAATTGGAAAAGTGCTTTGTCTTTGGGGACTCCAAATAATTGTGTTGTTCAGTTTAATGGAATCTTGTATAACGATCCCTGTGAGGCGACTCATAGATATTTCTCCTGTTATAGATATTTGATTTTGGTGAACGAGCTTATGACCTGGGAGGAGGCTCTTCAGTACTGCACCACAGAATACACTGGTTTGGCTTCTCTGCCCAATACGACACAAATACGGCAGGTAAACCAGGAGCTGGCGCTGACCCAAACTGACAGTGTGTGGGTCGCCCTGCGCTACATCGATGGAAAATGGTTCTGGCTGAGTGAAAGTCCTTTAGGGGTAGATCCTGGGACTGGAAATCCTCCAGATCCACTGGTTTCAATGCCATCATGTCCAGCTTTACCTTATCGCTGTGGAGCATTCAACACCAAGACAAATGGCTTTGAAAACCGAGACTGCGACGAGAAGCTGAATGTCCTCTGCTGGAAGTGAGTCATAAACAGTTTAATGCATTGTGTGAATCTGAATCTTATTACATTAGGAATATTCTATGAAATTTTAGTATTACAGAAAAACAAGATAGAACGTTCATAGAATAATTTCTTTCTGTCTTTCTTTCTTTCTTTCTTTCTTTCTTTCTTTCTTTCTTTTTTTCTCTTTTTCTCAACAGATAATTATCCACCTACTGGTTTCTCCTTCAGGAAGAAAACAAGATATATACATGCCACAATACTATATACTATTCATTCATATGTAGATTGTCTTTAGCTTTTTATTTAGAAGGCCTTGGGCTGATAATCCATTTTCATTATAATATCAAAAACGGATATTTAAATAGGTCATGGAAAAATAAATATATTTGGTGGTGGAGGACTGTCACTTTTTATATACTTGTTTTTTATTCATCTGGGCCTTTTGGATGAAATACTTTTTATTTTTATTTTTGAGTGGTGAATGTATGTTGCGTTTAGTGACTTACAATACATAAAATTCTTTTTTAAGTTACTATTGGAGGTGGTAGCTCAGTGTTTAAGGCTCTGGGTTGCTGATAGGAAGGTCGGGGTTCAAGCTCTAGTATTGCCAGGCTGCCAGTCTTGGGGCCCTTGAGCAAGGCCCTTAACCCTTAACTGTTGGTCGAGCTTTTGAAGTTTACTAAGTTTAAATGCTGTATAAATACATATCAGATTTATTTTTTCACTTAAATCTGTTAATTAAATTATCATATGTCAATTTAATTTATTTTTTATTAAAAACAAATTAACAAATCCGAAAACACAACGACAAAATTCAGACAAACCGGAAAAGGTCATTGGACGAGACACCTGTCATTCAGTATATACAGGTGAATGACAGTTGTCTTGTCCAATGATCTGTAAGTTTCCATTCACCATTCCATTCAACTATACCTACCTTTTCCGGTTTGTCTGAATTTTGTTGTTGTGTTTTCGGATTTGTTATTTTGTTTTCGGATTTGTTCATTTGTTTTCGGATTTGAAGTTACATTTGTGCTTGTTACTGTTGACAACCAGGTGGCGCCACGAGACCATAAAATACAGCTGTGGATAAACAACTTAGTTTCTGGCTTTCCTACATAGTTTTCTATGGAGTTTTATAGTATGTGTTGGTCTTTGACACATCCAAGACTGTGATAAATGGTCAAAAAAAGGTTTTGATCAATACTGAGGTTAATTAACAGATTTAAGCAAAAAACATTAAGCAGAACAAATATTGATCTGATATATTTTTATAGTACTTAAACTGGACTTTAAAGACTCGAACAACAGTTGTGGAACTACTGACAGGAGACTCGGGAAGACAGGAGAAACCAGGAGGCTAGGGAAAACTCTGGACAACAGAAAAGCCAGGAGCCTAGAGAAGACAGGAGACTTGGGAAAACTCGGAAGAACAGAAAGGCTTGGGAAAACTCAGGAAGACAGCAGACAAAGAAATCAAACAAAATAGAAATACACACACTAAACAGAACAAACAAACCCACACATATCCAGTTTCAAATTCAAGTATCAAGACAGACAAATACCAAAACCAAAATCAAGACAGAAGCTACCACAACGAAAATAATGACAAATACACTGACGACTGAACCGCAACAAAAGACAAATATAATGAGTAAATAACCAGGCTGATGTGACTCTAATTTCTCCTCTGTTTTCACACCAGCTTCACTTTGTGATTTTGCTCTGGTGAAAAACGTCTGCTGAAATGTCAGATTCTTCTTTAACTCTTCTCCTTTCTGTATCTTCCGGCATCTGGTGGCTAAAGCAAAAACAAACCCAAAAAATGTCTAGACCCTGACAGAATCATTCCATTAGCTGAAACACATGGAAAGTTATGGGCTAAAGAAATCATCAGGTGGCTGAACAAAGCCAGAAAACTGGAAAAGGGTTAAGCCTCTGTGCTCCAGGGTTGCTGTTACATGGCTGACCCCAGCATCTCTCACATCTTACTATAACTATTGTGCTAAATGCCCTAAAGTGCACAATATTTCCAATCTAACAATGAATCATAACCTGGAAGTCAAAGGGAATTTCATTGGTGGTCTTTTCTGAGGAAGAAATGTCCAATCTTGAGCCATTTGCACAATTAATCAATAATATAATATAAACTTGTTCAATATGGGGTTTGGAATGGGATGCCCTGGGCAGGGCAGGGTCAAGTGGGGCAGGGTTTGAGTGCTGGGTTGTTAAAAATTGTTCTGCAATTAGTGTCTGATTTTTTTTTGCATGACCTTGTAAGAAGAGGAAATGATCAGGACTCTGACATTCTCTCTCTCTCTTGTTTCTTTTCAAAAGAGCAAAGTCAGAATGAAGTAAAATAATAAGATTGTAAGAAACTCTAAATGATTAATATTTTGAGGTAAAAATAGCTTTTAAACCTAATATTTATTCATTTGTTTTTCACTTTAAAACAAAAAATTAATGATCGCAACTTTTATGGACCATCGATGTATTTCTTTCTTTCTTTCTTTCTTTCTTTCTTTCTTTCTTTCTTTCTTTCTTTCTTTCTTTCTTTCTTTCTTTCTTTCTTTCTTTCTTTCTTTCTTTCTTT
>JAAIIK010000101.1:2341679-2351679 GCA_014706435.1 Silurus glanis
TGATTTCTGTAAAGCTGCTTTGAGACAATGTCTGTTGTGAAAAGCGCAATAGAAATAAACTTATAAGTAATGTTCTTTCTACAGTCTTTTACAGTCTTTATTGTTATTAGCTCCTAGTTTTATGAGCTCAACATTTGTGATCATCACAGATGCAGCATCAGCAAGGTAAGGTGTAGGCAGGGGACAGTGTAGCTAGACAGCATCGGATGGTGGTTAGTAGGATGGTTTTAGAGGTGAAGAAAAAGAGGAGGAGAGTGAGGACTGAAAGAAGAATAAGATGGTGGAAACTGAAGGAGGAAGACTGTAGTGTGAGATTCAGGGAAGAGGTCAGACAGGGGCTCGGTGGTGGTGAAGAGGTGCTGGCTGATTGGGCAAGGAGTGATAAGGGAGAGGGTGTGCTACAAGTTAGAGCAATAAAAGGTGTAGATGGAAGTGTGTTGACTAGTCAAGAGAGTGTGTCGAGAAGATGGAGTGAGTATATTGAGCACCTGATGAATGAGGAAAATAAGAGAGAAAGAAGGTTGGATGATGTGGAGATGGTGAAGCAGGAAGTGGATATGATTGGTAAGATGGAACTGAGAGCAGCGATTAAGAGGATGAAGAGTGGAAAGTCGGTAGGACCAGATGACATACCGGTAGAAGCATGGAGATGTTTAGGAGAGATGGCGGTGGAGTTTTCAACCAGATTGTTTAACAAGATTTTGGAAGGTGAGAGGATGCCTGAGGAATGGAGAAGGAGTGTGCTGGTACCGATCTTTAAGAATAAGGGAGATGTGCAGACCTGCAGTAACTACAGGGGAATAAAGTTTATCAGTCACACCATGAACCTATTGTGATTATATCAAGACTGTGTTTGTTATCTAAGAAAACCTCTAGATGTCACTGTGTCATGTGTTAGGTAAAATTACATATTAGGATGAATAGTTGAAGAAGAGGTATGGAAGGAGAGAAATGCGGATGATATTGTGATTTGTGGTGAGAGTAGGGAGCAGGTTGAGAAGAGCCTGGAGAGGTGGAGGTACGTGCTGGAGAGAAGGGGAATGAAAGTCAGTAGGAGTAAGAGAGAGTACATGAGTGTGAATGAGAGGGAGGGCAGTGAAGGAGTTCAGGTACCTGGGGTCAACAGTTAAAAGTAATAGAGAGTGTTAGAGGAGTAAAGAAAAGAGTGCAGGCAGGGTGGAGTGGGTGGAGAAGAGTGATAGCAGGAGTGATTTGTGATAGAAGGGTGTCTGTGAGATTGAAAGGGAAAGTTTATAGGACTGTGGTGAGAACTGCTATGTTGTACGGTATAACGAGGATGGACAGGATTAGGGATGAGTTTATTAGAGGTACATCTCATGTAGGACATTTTGGAGACAAGGTGAGGGAAGCGCGATTGAGATTGAGGTTTGGACATGTGCAGAAGAGGGACACTAGGAGAATGCTGAGGATGGAGCGGCCAAGAAGGAGGAAAAGAGGAAGACCAAGGAGGAGGTTTATGATGTGGTGAGGGAAGACATGCAGGTAGTTGGTTTGAAAGAGGCAGATGTAGAGGACAGGGGTTATGGTTATCCGATGTGGTGACCCCTAATGAGAGAAGCCCAAAGAAGAAGAAGAATATTCTGTAAACTCAAACTTGCCAACTGGTCGCCTCATAAAGACAACACCGTTTGGGATATAAATTTTTTTCCCTTTGTAATCCTGGAGAAAGTGTGAATGGCATGCACCAAGTTGCTATGACAGCAAATCTGTTTTAGTCTGCAAGTTTGGATGGCAAATTGATGATGACAGTGCTGAACATTGAGTCCAGTTCCAGTGACATTGGAATTGTCTAAAAACAATCTAAAAACAATCTAAAAAACAATCTAATAAACAATCTAAAAACACTTGCTAGCTTATGAGGATTGTTGGATGTTAGGTAAAGGTAGTCAGAGAGAGAGAGAAATTAAATTATTGCTTAATATGAAATCCTTCTCCTTCCTTTCCAATTTGACCTGTTTTGCTTACTTTTTTTTGCATATTATGTAAATTAGCTTGTGGATAAAACACAAATGCTGGACACCTGGTTGACACAAGCAGTGAAAACATTTAAAGAGCTCCGACACATTCACAGCAGAGATGAAGTTTTTCTTTTGTCTTTGTTTCTTGGTGGCGACTTGTGGATTGTCTGTAGGTATAATCAGGGAATATATTTACCTTGATCTATCATATGCCACCTGGAACGATGCTCAATGGCATTGCCGAAGATACTACAGAGATCTGGCTACTGTCACTACTACTGAAGAAAACCAGAGACTTGTATACACTGGAAACAATGATTACTCAGGCTGGATTGGGTTGTACAGATCTGATATAAACAGCCTCACCTGGAAATGGTCTGATGAAGAACCAGTTTCTTTCTTAAAATGGGAAAGTGGTTGGCCATTGACAGATTATGTGACTCCAGTAAAAAATTGTGCTGTTGTGTATAACGGAGCCTGGTATAACGATCCCTGTGACTCGAAAAGTAAATATTTCTACTGTTATAGATATTTGATTTTGGTGAACGAGCTTATGACATGGGAGGAGGCTCTTCAGTACTGCACCACAGAATACACTGGTTTGGCTTCTTTGCCCAATACGACACAAATATGGCAGGCAAACCAGGAGCTGGCGCTGACCCAAACTGACAGTGTGTGGGTCGCCCTGCGCTACATCGATGGAAAATGGTTCTGGCTGAGTGAAAGTCCTTTAGGGGTAGATCCTGGGACTGGAAATCCTCCAGATCCACTGGTTTCAATGCCATCATGTCCAGCTTTGCCTTATCGCTGTGGAGCATTCAACAACAAGATAAATGACTTTGAGAACCGAGACTGCAACGAGAAGATGAATGTCCTCTGCTGGAAGTGAGTCATAAACAGTTTAATGCATTGTGTGAATATTAATCATATAATATCACTGTGTTGAGATGACAGGTTGCCTCATGGAACTGTGTAAAAGATTCACACTTGACACTTTAACACATAGAATGCATAGAATAATCGCTTTCTCTCTCAACAGGTAATTATCCACAGATTGGCCTCTCCTTCAGGGTGAATGAGATATATATATATATATATATATATATATATATGTGTGTGTATATATGAAATCTCAAACAAATGGCACAACACTATATGCTATTAATTTGTATGTACAGAGTGTCTGGCTTTTTATTTAGAACTACCTGTGTTTTGAAGATGTGATAAGATAAGATGTGATAAGATGTGAAGATGTGACTTTAAGGATTGTTGTATCAAAACTAATACAGTAAACCCCTGTTTATCGCGGTGGTTAGGTTCCAAAACCTCCCACCAGGATAAATGGACACAACCCGAAAAATTCTATTTTATGTATACAGTACTGTACTGTATTAACATTTTACTCCATTTTATAATTAATAATCATATATAAACTTCATTATATCAACATAAAACTCAACTAGTTCCCTATAATTTTTTTGGTCTATTGTGCTACCGGGAAAATCAGCCAAACAAATGAGTTTCTTCTGTAAAGCAGGGGATTACTGTACTGAAAAGGCCACAGAACATCTATCTATCTATCTATCTATCTATCTATCTATCTATCTATCTATCTATCTATCTATCTATCTATCTATCTGCATTTTAAATTATTTCTTTTAGACAGTAAGCTTAAGTCTATTTCTATAATTGAATGTACAAATATTGTGAATGTAAACATACAGCAAATATCTGTAATTAAATATTATACAAATAGAAAAACATCTGTCATTATTTATTTTACATATTATCCACGCCTATGGAAATCAATATTATACAGTTACGCAGTAGAACAGAGCGCTGCATCACAGACAGGAATCTCATTCAGTGAGAATGAATGCCATTACTAAAGCAAGAAATGCAATGAACACGATTCAACAAGTCTCTTTTCACTGCAGCCACAGCTGCACCACCCGCATACCTCATCTCTAACAGAAGTTCAAATATGAACCTTGAACATTTCCCCTGGAGATTGGGATTCAGACACTGTATATTTGTGCAAATTTTACAGGAAGGAAAACGCAAAAGTATAAATGGTCCTTGAAAAAGCTTAACAGTTTCTTGCCAACCTTACCTTACCATGTCCAGCTTTTCTTGGAAAAGTCTTGTAAATGACCTTGTAAGTATATCTGAAACCAAATTAGTTTCACCTGTCAGCCATTGTGGAATAGCTATTTTAGATTTGTTTTATAAAATAAATCTACACGAATATGTTTGAGGTTGTGAAGTTCGCTACGGAAGCACACTGACTAAGATTTGGCTATAAAGCACATGCCTGATTAAACACTTAATATGCAAAGAAGCTAAAGAAATACTTATAAGGAAACAGGAAGAATACATGCTGTGCACTTGAGGCCTGCACTTCCGCGGTACTACCCACGTAAACGAGTGCAGCGCGGGAAAAAATTTGTTTGGTAAATGCGGGTGAGGGCAATAAAATGGCAGGTTTGCGAAAGAATAAAAACATTTTCAGGATTGCAAAATCTCCCGAAAATCTGAAGTGCAGGACAGCAGAGAATCACTAAGTGCTACAGATATCACTTTATTATTAAAGAAAGGAGATACAACACAACACCTTGGCCTGTTTTTTTTATATATATTGTTTTAGTTGATGTTTTATGTTCTGGAAAGTTCCTGTTTCATTTCCTTGTTCTTCATTTACACAAAAATTCAAACTCAAATTAAATGAAACGTTTGTTTATTTTCCGTTTCTTTTTTATTCACATTCAAAAGGGAAGAGTGAAACCAAAAAAAAAAAAAAAAAAAAACGCAGAGTCGAGGGAAGAAGCAGTCAGTGCATTGAAAATAAAACAAATTTTTTCCTGGTGGCTTTTGCGGAAAAATTGTAATATCGCGAGAGGGAGGAAATCACATTTTGGCGGGAGCGGGACTGAAAAACCCGTCTCGTGCAAGTCTCTACTAAACACATACCACAAAAATATATATAGTATTAATAGTTGACTTCTGTATTTGGGATTAGGTAAATTAATCTTTGTATTACTTACTATCAAATTGGGAAAAATACACAGTGCTATTGCCCTACATGCTATTGCCATTGAATGCATGTGTAAGGAATTATTATTATGAATAGTAGTAGTAGTAGTAAAAAACTAGTATTATGAATATAGCTGCAAGCAGAGATCAGTGGGTCCAAGCGCTAGTGTGTGTAACAGCGTTTTTTATTATACACTGAACAAACATGCATCATTTGATCCACACTGCTGAAATAATGCTGCATTTCCTGTTTGTGTCATCACATGCTGAATAATTTCCTCATTATAAAAATGATTTACGCGTTTCAAAAAACGCATTCCTGACTTTCTAAGGCAGGGGTGCACAATATGTCGATCACGATCTATCGGTCGATCGCAAAGGTAGTGTGGGTAGATTGCATGACATTAGAAAAAAAGACGTCGTTTTTTTTTTCTGACACACGGGTCACCACGCATGCATGTACAAGTGCGCCAAGTGCGGCAAACTCTAGCAAGCTACAGAGTTGCCTAGTTAGCCTCCAATTTATTTCTTCTAAAGTTAAGAATGGGTACAAATGAGTGGGGGAGCTGGACCAAGTAAGAAGCTAAAAACCCTACCACTTCCATACTGAATGGGAGAAGGACTTTTTTTTTTTC
Source organism: Silurus glanis (assembly GCA_014706435.1). Taxonomy (NCBI): domain Eukaryota; kingdom Metazoa; phylum Chordata; class Actinopteri; order Siluriformes; family Siluridae; genus Silurus; species Silurus glanis. The sequence goes on from JAAIIK010000101.1 coordinate 2,347,327, forward strand.
ACAATGGTTGGCTATCAGCAGCTATTGTCCAGACTATGGATCCCTGCCTGACTCCATTCAGTGCAAGTCATCAGAGTGAGGTAATGACAAAAAATGTTCAGAGTTATATTGTGCAATATAAATACAGTGCCTTGCGAAAGTATTCAGCCCCCTTGAACTTTGCGACCTTTTGCCACATTTCAGGCTTCAAACATAAAGATATAAAACTGTAATTTTTTGTGAAGAATCAACAACAAGTGGGACACAATCATGAAGTGGAACGAAATTTATTGGATATTTCAAACTTTTTTAACAAATAAAAAACTGAAAAATTGGGCGTGCAAAATTATTCAGCCCCCTTAAGTTAATACTTTGTAGCGCCACCTTTTGCTGCGATTACAGCTGTAAGTCGCTTGGGGTATGTCTCTATCAGTTTTGCACATCGAGAGACTGAAATCTTTGCCCATTCCTCCTTGCAAAACAGCTCGAGCTCAGTGAGGTTGGATGGAGAGCATTTGTGAACAGCAGTTTTCAGTTCTTTCCACAGATTCTCGATTGGATTCAGGTCTGGACTTTGACTTGGCCATTCTAACACCTGGATATGTTTATTTGTGAACCATTCCATTGTAGATTTTGCTTTATGTTTTGGATCATTGTCTTGTTAGAAGACAAATCTCCGTCCCAGTCTCAGGTCTTTTGCAGACTCCATCAGCTTTTCTTCCAGAATGGTCCTGTATTTGGCTCCATCCATCTTCCCATCAATTTTAACCATCTTCCCTGTCCCTGCTGAAGAAAAGCAGGCCCAAACCATGATGTTGCCACCACCATGTTTGACAGTGGGGATGGTGTGTTCAGGGTGATGAGCTGTGTTGCTTTAAACTTTAAACGACACTTTTTATGGATATCTTTAAGTAATGGCTTTCTTCTTGCCACTCTTCCATAAAGGCCAGATTTGTGCAGTATACGACTGATTGTTGTCCTATGGACAGAGTCTCCCACCTCAGCTGTAGATCTCTGCAGTTCATCCAGAGTGATCATGGGCCTCTTGGCTGCATCTCTGATCAGTCTTCTCCTTGTATGAGCTGAAAGTTTAGAGGGACGGCCAGGTCTTGGTAGATTTGCAGTGGTCTGATACTCCTTCCATTTCAATATTATCGCTTGCACAGTGCTCCATGGGATGTTTAAAGCTTGGGAAATCTTTTTGTATCCAAATCCGGCTTTAAACTTCTCCACAACAGTATCTCGGACCTGCCTGGTGTGTTCCTTGTTCTTCATGATGCTCTCTGCGCTTTAAACGGACCTCTGAGACTATCACGGTGCAGGTGCATTTATACGGAGACTTGATTACACACAGGTGGATTCTATTTATCATCATTAGTCATTTAGGTCAACATTGGATCATTCAGAGATCCTCACTGAACTTCTGGAGAGAGTTTGCTGCACTGAAAGTAAAGGGGCTGAATAATTTTGCACGCCCAATTTTTCAGTTTTTTATTTGTTAAAAAAGTTTGAGATATCCAATAAATTTCGTTCCACTTCATGATTGTGTCCCACTTGTTGTTGATTCTTCACAAAAAATTACAGTTTTATATCTTTATGTTTGAAGCCTGAAATGTGGCAAAAGGTCGCAAAGTTCAAGGGGGCCGAATACTTTCGCAAGGCACTGTAAATAAAAATAAAAAATAAATATATGTTTTGCATTTTAATAGTAGGTAGATCATTTTTTCTTGGTTATTTTAGAAGTAGCTTGCATGCTGAAAAAGAGTGTGCACCCCTGTTCTAATGTATCCTGCTTGGTCTATAGTTTTGTTTTATTTAAAATTTACCTTCTGTTTTTCGTTGTTTTTTCTCCACTAGATGTCGCCATTCACTCGTTTTGGCCCTAAGTTTCCCTCTTGCGTCTGTCTGGTGTTTCTTCATTGATGCTATGTGGTTTCCCGAGGTTGTTCTCTCCAAGCCTTTTACCTTTTCTTGAGTTTCCCAGCGTAGTTATTGTTTGAGTTTGTTCCATGCTTTACTGATATTCCTGACAGAGAATTTGGTTAGAACTTTTTCAAGCTTCCAAAAAGTTAATTTTTTTCCTCTTTTTGTCTTTTTTTTTTTTTTTTTTTTTTTTGCATTTTAGAAGCTGAGTTTTTGGATTTCTATTTTGTTGTCTTCTGTTTTTTTTGTACTTTTAAATATTGAAATGAAAGTAATCCACTTTTCATCATTTCCAAGTTTTCCTCTGAATTTGGCTTCATGCACTTCCCTGTGGCAGACTGTCAGAGCTCCTGCCCTTCATGCAGTCAGCCCCTGTTTAAGCCATGACCCTGACAAGGAGATCTGTACCTGTACCACACTTAGTGCATTTTAGTGAAACTGGATGCAGTTTTAATAAATTTTTTTAGTAGTATTTTTTTCCCAGTTATCCCTGAAAGTAAAAATCTTTCAGCTTCTCCCATTAGGGGTCGCCACAACGGATCATCCGTATTCATGATCCGCATGTTCGATTTGGCACGTTTTTACGCTGGATGCCCTTCCAAACGCAACCCTCCCCATTTATCCGGGCTTGGGACCGGCACTAAGAGTGCACTGGCTTGTGCAACCCTAATGGCTGGGGTTGGTTCCCTGACTGGGGATCAAACCCGGGCCGCAGCGGTGAGAGCACTGCATCCTAACCACTAGACCACCAGGGAACCCCTTTCCCAGTTATCACTGAAAGTGAAGTGTTAAAAGTTCATTTTTTTTCATGAGCTTTACATTCTGTTACCAGTTAGTGGCACTATGACAAAACCTTACTCTAAACTGTACATGTGTACATTTCTGTGCTCTTTTACATAATATAATCTGTAAAGTTCACAACAAATTTCAAATAGGTTGATTGAGTATAAATAGTGTATCTTATGCAGGTTAATGCAGGTTAAATCTCTATCATGCAAAGAAGGCATGCTTGAAAATGATCCAGAAAGGACACCATATTCTCTAAATGGGCCAAAGCTGAAGCAAAGAGGTAATCTGTTCTGTGGTCAGACTAAACAAAATTTTAATTTCTTTTTGGAAACCATGGACATCACACCCTCCAGACTAAAGAGGAGCGGGACCATCTGGCTTGTTATCAGAGCTCAGTTCAAAAAGTCGCACCTCTGATGGTAGTGAAGTGCATCAGAGCCTGTTGAATGGGCAGCTTGCACAATTGGAAAGGCTCCATCAGGGCTAAATTGTATATAGTACAGATACATCTATTAAAGTAGCATGACTTCATAGCAGAAAAGACCGGGTGCTAAACTTTAGCAACCCAAAACTCCAGCAACTGGTTTCCTCAGTTCCCAGATATATACCGACAGAAGACAAAAATAAGTATCTTTAAAAAAATAAGTTTTAAAGAAGTGTAATGAATAAACTGATTTATTTCATAATACAGTCAACCCTCGATAAATCGTGGGTTCTCATTTGGAACCTAACTAACAGCAGGTTGCGGATTATCTTAAAATTTGTGTGAATCTGCAGTGGAACCGAATGTTCTGGAATGTTAGGAATAACATTTTAAAGTTTGTTTTCACAAACAAATTTCATAATTAAAAAAAACCCACATTATTGTATTAAAGTGACATAATGTCTAGATGAATTCACTAAGGTACATGCGGAGGTGCGTCCAAATTTCGCGGATTTTTGGAACTCACGGGGGTCTTAGAACGTAACCCTGGGGGACCACTGTATTTCTTTTTTAACCTTTTGCATAATTAAATGTAATTAAAAAAACCAAGATACTCTTGCTAGCATTTGTGATGAATACATTATATTGTTAGTGTAAAAATGTCAAAATATGTAAAAAATAAAAAGAAAGAGAGTGAGTTAGTGAGTGAGTGAGTTTCCTAACTTTATGACCTTATTTGCTTGCTTGTTATTTGCATATTTTGTAAATCAGATTGTCAATAAACATGAATGCTGGGCACCTGGTTTACACAAAGCAGTGGAAAACCTTTACAGAGCTCTGACACATTCACAGCAGAGATGAAACTTTTCTATTTCCTTTGTTTCCTGGTGGCTACTTGTGGATTGTCTGTAGGTAGAATCAGAGAATATATTTTCAATGATAAAGATGTCACCTGGAAAGAGGCTCAGTTGCATTGCAGAACATACTACAGAGATCTGGCTACTGTCAATACTACTGAAGAACACAAGAAACTAATAAGCATTGGAATAAAAGATTTCTCAGGCTGGATTGGTTTGAATAGATTGGATGGAGACAACCTCACCTGGAAATGGTCTGATGGAAACCCAGTTTCTTTCTTAAGTTGGGAAAGGGGTTGGCCTTTGAAGTCCACAGATCCAGTAAGAAATTGTGCTGTTATGTGTAACGGAATCTGGTATAACGATCCCTGTGAGGTGAAT